>OZ010615.1:732818-795318 GCA_963932145.1 Acanthosepion lycidas
GTTGAAATTGCAGAAAGATGGATTGAAAATTTGAAGAAAATTAAAAATGAAATGCATTGAAAAGTCATATTTTGAGATAATTCCAAAGAGTATTTACATTATTCAGACTATTGTCCTCATCTTTGTTGCCATATTTATTACAACATACTCCGGCCTTCTTCAGGTGGTTGGAATGTCGAACTGAACCCTTTATTTTGCTCACTGGGCTAGACTGTTCTAGTTCCACATGCCATGTCTAATGCATGTTAGTTATCAGTTATCTCCTGCTTAATTCCCTCTCCAAGCGGGTATTGAACTCCCACTCTTTTGGTCCTGTCACTGGATCTAACCAACGCCTTTATCCACTGTGCCATGTGTCCTTGAGGACATCTGGGTATGAATTTCTGGGTATTATAAACCTAATGTCTTCAGCAACCATTTTTTACCAGAGCTCATATTGCAATTTTTGTTATTATTGCTTTTCTCTGGCACACCTTATTACTGAGCCACCCGAAGAATGCGGGAGCATAAAACTGCTGAAATGTTGTAATAAATATGGCGAGAAAGATGAGGACAATAGTCCAAATAATGTAAATAGTGTACATAATACCTCATCTCAGAAAGATAGACAAATTCCAAAGAGAATTAAACCCAGATTTAATATGAAAAAACTCACTAAGATTGAACAAACCAAAGACTGTCCACCCTTCCCCCCCACCACCACCTCCCACTGATAAGAAAGATATCATTAAGGTATCTGTGAAGATGTCAGGTAAAATGAAAATATCTTTTGAATCGACCACCCAGAAGAAAAGATAATTTTGGTTATATTCATCCAGAAAAAATTTTATATCCAAACATTAATTCAGATTCCCTTGGAACCCAGTAAGGGAAAAATTAATTACTATTTTGGAGTGAGGTCAGATTCCAATTTGGTTTGTCATATTCACTTTTGTGCAAGTACCATGTTTCGTCTAGTTGATCATAAAACAAGTGCATAAAGACAGAGAAAAGATGATAAACTTTCATTTTAAGGAGAGTGGAAATAAATTTTTTCTTTCTCCAATTCTTGAGTGGTTGGTAGATCTGAATGGATCCCAGCATGGGACAGGCTTGACAGAATCGGATGGATCCCAGCATGGGACAGGCTTGACAGAATCGGATGGATCCCAGCATGGGACAAGCTTGACAGAATCGGATGGATCCCAGCATGGGACAAGCTTGACAGAATCGGATGGATCCCAGCATGGGACAAGCTTGACAGAATCGGATGGATCCCAGCATGGGACAAGCTTGACAGAATCGGATGGATCCCAGCATGGGACAAGCTTGACAGAATCGGATGGATCCCAGCATGGGACAAGCTTGACAGAATCGGATGGATCCCAGCATGGGACAAGCTTGACAGAATCGGATGGATCCCAGCATGGGACAAGCTTGACAGAATCGGATGGATCCCAGCATGGGACAAGCTTGACAGAATCGGATGGATCCCAGCATGGGACAAGCTTGACAGAATCGGATGGATCCCAGCATGGGACAAGCTTGACAGAATCGGATGGATCCCAGCATGGGACAAGCTTGACAGAATCGGATGGATCCAGCATGGGACAAGCTTAATAAGATAAAGGCTGATGACTGAAATCCCTTTGTCTTCACTGCGCCATGTGGAAGTTGGATTTATCACACCAGCTCCAGGAAACCAAGCTGGCTGTTGAGAAAGTGGGAGAAGGAAAGAGAAAAGAGAGAGAGACATTAACACCATCTATATACAGTAAGGCAAAGTATAGAGAGAGGAGTTAACGGGTGGTTTAATTCCTCTGATCACTCTCAAAAGGGGGCTGGACAACCCCAAATTTGGAAAACCATTCGAGTAAATGTATTTTTCTCTATGGAAATTTGAAAAAGGTTGATAGATGTAGAAGACAACTGAACCCAGACCCTAGTCAACCCCACCCCTATTAGATGCAGGACTCTATGTAAGCGAGAGATTTTGGACTCAGTTGTGTAGAGTTGAGAGAGAGAGAGAAGAGATACACACTGGAATCCATATTGTTCGCCAAGACCTTATGACAGACATGAAGACTAGAACTTAGGTTGGTGCAAAAATAATGTCATTTTTGACGTTAAAAATGTCGAAAATGACATTATTTTTGCACCAACCTAATAGTAAAACAAGCTGGCTGACTTTGAAGAAGGATCCTAGTGTCATTTGATTATAACAAGTGGGAAAAGGTTAAAATCACTGTATACAGCAAATCATATATAAACCAAATCGTTGTTACATTTTTAACCTGAGTTTATTCTTTATTCGAAAGGATTCTTGTTTTTGTGTAGCTCCTAAATGATCAAACTATCTTTACTCTATCATGAAGTTTGCTTCATCAATTATCTTCTCAGCCTCTGAGATCAAAAACACAACATGGCAGAGGAGTGAATGGTCATGAACAGACAAATGCCAGCTAAGTTGAATGGAATCATGCCTATCATCACGATACCAGCGACAAAATGAGTCATGTGCTAAAGGGGAAGAATCAACTAAACGATAACCATGGCGGTCTAAAGGAACTTGGGGACCGATGACTGGGTGACATAATTGGTTACTGCTGTCTAAGGCTGATGACAGGGGTGTTGCACATTTAGTTGCTGTCGACCAGATTTGTTATGCATAGCTTAACTTTGGTGATCATAGGAGAACTGGTGTTTCAATGTGATATGAACCTAAGCCGTCAAAACTGAAAGTGTAAAAATAAGGATAACTATAAAAGAAGAAGCTTACTTTTAAACATAGAATTATAGAAGTCAGTTATATTCATAACTTCAATCATATTGTACACCTCCTCATTTGGAAAGTGTAATAATATAATAAAAAATTGAATAGACAGACCCTATTGGTGGAATTTAATAGAACTTATTTGAATTCTTGCTTTCTTAATACATCTTTTAAATATGATGGCTCTAATGCCTGTGCTGAGAATTATCATCTAGAACAGCTTGTACAAGTCCACAATGACTCATATAAAAAATGCTAATAATCCCAGGGACAAGCAAATGTGAGTACTGAGGCAGGTGTTGTCACTTTCCTTCTCCTAGATGGATACCTTATCAAAGGCTTGGGGTCCATCATTCCCAACAGGCTAAGTACATGCCTGGACACTAATCCAGGTATTTCTACATCCCTATACCATATATATATATAAATTTACTAATTTTAAAAAAAATGGTCCCATCGCTACACAGGAATTACCATGTTTCAAAAACAGAAACTAAAATCTCTAAATTTAATTTTAGGATTAAAATCCTTAGTACTGCTTCATTTACAAGCAATTTTTGGAACTGAAATAAATATAACACCGGATTATAAATCTTACTGTTCTTTCTCATTATTTTATAATATATATATATATATATATATATATAAGAGCAGTATAACCTGTCTTTGACTTTACTGGGAACTTTTGCCATTCAGTTGGGGCAGTTTAAGTTTAAAGTTAAACCACCCAAAAATCAATATTAGTAACAACAATTGGGTGCAACTAAGGCACATCCCCAAATGAGGTGGGGGGGGGTGTTAACAATTTGAATGAGGTGGCCCTGAAAAGAGCTGTTTTCGTGTTCTCATTCTTGCAAGGAAGGAATCTCTTCCATGGACTATCATATTAATAATAATAATATTCAATAATTTTTATTTATAATATAATTTTTTTATAATTCTAATAATCTTTTGCATTAGATTTCAACTCTCTAAAAATGCTGTTTTTTTTTCTTTTTTTTCTTTTAACAGACATTAAATTTTGCCTTTGATTTTTGCACAAAGTGTAAAAAATCATTTCTTTTTCGATTTTTTTTTTTTTTTTTTCGCCCCCAAGATGGCAATTTTTTCCAGCCACTTTGGACTCAAAACCAGCACCAAAGAATTATCTATCGAAAAAAATTTCAGCAAAATCGAATGAAAACTGTGGAAACACATAAACAACATCCAATCTCTCTCTTTCTCTCTCTCACACACACACACATTTTGAGAATGTTATATATATATATATATATATATATATATATATATATATATATATATATGGTATTCTACATTTATGGGTTAAAGTGCTCAATGCCAAGGATAGTGTATGTAAATATAAAAGTAGACACTGAAGTCATCATCAAGTGGCAACAGTCTGTTTCATGCAAGTCTTTTATTGTTTTAGATGTAGTTGTAACAAATTTTCAATGCTAAACACAATCATCAGGCCATGGCCTGATAATTGCATTTAGCATGAAACAGCCCGTTACCTTTGGGTGTTAACTTCAGTGTCCATTTATATAATATATATATATATAATGAGAAAACTCTATATATACTTTTATATATCGAGAACAATTTTCAGGATATTCTTTTGTGTGATACGTTTCATCCTTTAGGACTTCATGAAGGGAAGAGGGGGGGCACTGAGAATTTCAAATTATTTTTTCTAATATGTTTTTGGTATATAGTTTAGCAGATTTCATTCAGTTTCTTTTTGTTCATGGTTACTTATGAAATGGAAACAAACAATACTGCACCTTTTGTAGATATGTTATATTACAGTAACAATAGCCTAAAACCAAATGTCCATTGTAAATCAACTTATAAAAATTATCTCGTAAATTTCTATTCTTGCGTAACAACAAAATTAAATTTGAAATAATAATTGGACTCCATTTAAGAGTACTTAGAATTTGTAGGCCTTAGTATTTACATGTACAGGAGAAATACATGGAAAATACTTTTAAAGTCCTCCAATACCCCAATTATTTCAGGTTCAATGCAAAACTAAAAGCTTATAGAATATTTCAAAATAGAAAAGCAAACCTTTCTGACGAACCCAATAAATTGAAATATATTGTTCTACTCACCAATTCTATCACAACTACAATTGAAAAGAATTTATCTAAGCCTAGCATAAAATTTGTTACAACTCGGTCTAAAACAATAAAAGACTTAATACTAAGTGAAATAATAAACTGAAACTTGGAGGAATTTACTTTAATTGCCACAAGGAATATATAGGAGAAACTTCAAGGAATTTAAATAAAAGATTATATGAACATAAGAGGGATCTTTTACAAAACAACACATTGAATACATTTATTGCTTACTGTAATGACTCTGACCATACTTATTTTATATATGTAAAATGCTAATCTAATTAAAAGAAAAAAACAATTTTCTAAGAGAAAAATGTTTAGAAAGTGCTTTAATTGTGAGATCATGAACAGTAATTTTACATATAAGTTCTTAGAACATTTCACCATTATTGGCAGATCTTCTATTATTATAATGTGAGATATTTAATAACAAAAGTAATGGAAACCTGGACAAAAAAAATAAAATAAATGGCATCATCTTGATAGACCCAAAAAATTGAATTGAAAATTCTTAGTATCTCTTCCTTTGTGCATATGTATAGTTGTTACAACACCATGTGAAAATTTTAATTTTGCCATAGTGTTTCATTTTATTTATATATATATATATATATATATATATATATATATATATATATATATATATTATAAGTTAATAGACTTAAAATATGGTTTTTCGCTACACAGTTCCAACCATGTTTCAAAAATGCAAGCTAAAAGCCCCTAATTTAATTTTGTACTTAAATTAAAGACATCACTTCCATTTCATCCTCAAGCGAATTCGCTTGAGGATGAAATGGAAGTGATGTCTTTAATTTAAGTACAAAATTAAATTAGGGGCTTTTAGCTTGCATTTTTGAAACATGGTTGGAACTGTGTAGCGAAAAACCATATTTTAAGTCTATTAACTTATAATATTAATGCTCTGTAAATTTACATTGAGCACTATTTTGTAAAAATAAAAATATCTATAAGAACACCGGATTATATATCTTACTGTTCTTTCTTTTTATTAACATACATATATATATATGTGTGTGTGTGTGTGATAAAAATATAATTTTATGGTATGATAAAAATATAATTTTAAGGTATGCTACAAGTGATCAATATCAGGGATAGAGCTAATATAAACTGAGGTCAACACTGAGTGTTTCATGCTTGAACATTAAAGTTCATTCTGAAGATTGTGTTCAAGCATGAAACGGACTCACCACTCAATGTTGATCTCTGTGTCAACGCACACACACACACATATATATATATAATCTAGATGTATTATATCTATTTTAGTTTTAATCCTTTCAAGTCCACAAATTAATTTCTTGGTGGCTGTAGAAAATTAAGAAAATTTCAAAAACTTTCTTTCAAATAATTTTTATTTTCCCAGGTACTTTCAATCTCATCTGAGACCATCTTCAGAGGTTGCATATCTATGGATATGTTATGTGTTAACACCATAAATTCAAAATATTTTTTTCACCACTATACAAGGGAGGTAACTTGTTTTATTTTTTTGTTTTTAGTTTTTTTTTAAAGATTTTTTTAATTGTAATATTTTAATTTAGTATTTTGGATATAATACTTTGCTGCTACAAACATTTAAGTACTTTGTTGCTATACTCATAGTTGACTTTATTTTTGGCCACAATTCTCTTGTATGAAGGGCTTACAGAGTTTTAAGTTTTTGCTTATTATTTTTATGAAGCATTGATGTATTTTCAACTAATATCTGTCTAAACTGTGAATGTGGACACGAGTCTTCCTTTTAAATGTTCTGAGACTGAACTACGATTGCCTTCATTAAGAAATTAATTTGTGGACTTGGAAGAATTGAAACTAAAATAAATAGACATATGTCTAAATTATTTAACCAAACATGCTTGAATGAAAATATGCTGTCAAAATATATATATATATATATATATATATATACACACACACACACACACACACACATATATAGATGTATATACATTAACTGATTTAAAAATATGCTTTCATCACTACACAGGAATTACCATGTTTCAGAAACTAAAAACTTTAAATTCAATTATATAATTAAATTAAAAGCATTAGTTCTGTTTCATTCCAAAATTCGCTTGAAGATGAAACAGAACTAATCCTTTTAATTTAATTATATAACTGAATTTGAAGTTTTTAGTTTCTGTTTTTGAAACATGGTAATTCCTGTGTAGTGATGAAACCATATTTTTAAATCAGTTAATTTATAATATTTATTACTATGGATATAATAATATTACGATGGATATAAGAACAAGACTTATCTGTTTGGATAAGTCTTGTTCTTATGTCCATAGTCTTTGTCATGTTGAATTGATAATGTTAATTATATTTTATGAATATGTCCTGAAGATGGTTTATTAGACCGAAACGTCCGACGTTGACATTATATTAACATTAAAACAGCATAATTGCATATAAGGATTTTTGTTTGTTTTTCTGTATATTTTTCTTTATATATATATATATATATGCCTAGCATTTCATATGGATTATTTTCCTTGTTTGTTTAAAAAAATGTCTTTAATGATGAAGAGACCAATTTATTTCTTGTAATAATGTCTTTCTTCATTGTGTAAACATGTTAATGTAGGTTGCTTGGATTTAGCAAAGGCTTAGACTTTTGTTTCAAAAAAATAAATAAATATGTAAGTACAGCCTGTTGTTGTATTGTAGAATCTTATCTACAGCAGAGAACTTTGAGATTACTACTGCTGATAGGAAATATACAATTAGTTCTTGTACCTCCCACTAATACTACTCTCATCATGAACTAGTATACTTGAATAAGTGGAATAAAACAGATGAAAGTTGTCTGCATTGGGTTTTCAACAATTCTCTGTCACATAATAAAATGACTAAGGCAGAAATGATGGATTCCTTTTGACAGTCACTTTTCTTCATCTTGATTAATTGTCAAAAGATAAAAATGTTCAACATTTTTCTTGGGGGGCAAATGTCAAAGGTTTTAAAGTTGCAGGAATTTTATATTTGAACAAACATGTCAGATTAACAAAGTGGGATATGTTGGTAAGTAAAATAAATTTTATCAAAATGTTTTTCTATTGAAACTAAATATGAAAAATATGGCTTTTAATATTACTGATATATGGTGAATGTATATATATGATTAATACAAATATAAAATTTGTCACTTGGCTGAATGATATATATATATATATATATATATATATATATATATATATATAATGTTTTCTATGTTTGTGTATATGAAAATATGGTGTTTTTGTGTGTGTGATATATATAGGAAATTAATGACAGTGGACACTGTCATTAATTTTCCTAACATTGTTCTGGTATATAAATATTCTTTTGATCTGTGTGTAATGTTTGGTTGGGTGAGGTTTGTTACTCTCCATATTCAACAGACCTAGAGTAAGGCCTGAGGTCTGCAGTGAATTTAGAAAATGATTGATACATGCAATTGTGTACAATTACAATTTGAATCCCTTTGTACACACACTTGATTTTATATAATGTGTGTGTGTGTGTGTGTATGTATATATATATATATATATATATATATATATATATATATACACACACACACACACACACACACATGTAGTGCTATAAATTCTCACTGAGCCCCACTTACAAAAAGTTAAAACAACTAAAAGAAAAAAAATCATAATTTTTCTACAGCCCTTGTTTCCTTTTTGGTTGGTCAAGAACATTTCGACACCTCATGTTTTTGTGTGTGTAAGTATAAAAAAACAAAAAAACCCCACTAACACACACACACACACACACACACACACAAGTGTGTATGTGTGTATAAATGTATATAACACACATATAGACATACATACATATGCATGTGTGTTATATACACGTTTATACACACACACACACACACACACACACACACACACAGGTGTGTGTCAGTTTTTTTTTTTTTTTTTTTTTTTTTTGTTTTTTTAATGTTTTTGACCAACCAAAAAGGAAAAGAGGGTTGCAGAAAATTTATTTATTTTTTTTTTTCTCAGTAGTTTTAACTTTTTAACACACACACACACAGGGAAATCAACCAACAAAAATATTTGCTATATGAATGAAACTAAAAATTGAAAATAAAATTTGGTATTATTTTGAGCAATGGCTACATTTTTTTCTTTTTTTCAGCCAGTTAGTGATAATTTAAAGTGTTGTTTTTAATTTTTCTTATTACTGAGCATTTGGCATTTTGATGTATGATCCTACATTGCATTTGATGAGCTGATAACATAGATTGGATGCTGATCTATAGGGATACAAGCTGCAAAGCTGAAATTTGTCAACTGGAATCCAGAAAACATTTATGGATATCCTCCATCTTCCTGAGAGGCAAAAATATATTTATCATGATCACTTGTAATAAATCTTTCGAGTTGTAAGAGCAACACAAGTACCCCAGTTGTAGTAGAAATGGTGTGTCTTGGGCAAGGTAGAAAACCAAAACCCTCTCCAGTCACATTTGAATTTAGAATTGTCCTCCTCCTCGACCAGTTGCCACCCAAGGCTATAGGACGCAGTCTGTCCTGCTATTTACCCATAGCTGGGGGAAGAAGAGATGGCTTCATACTTTTCCCAAGAGTATTAACACATAAGTGAACGTAACTCAATTGGAATTCATACTCAATCTGAGCTGCAATCCATTACTATCGTGTGTGTGTGTGTGTGTGTATATATATATATATATTTTTATGGTATGCTATATTTATGAATGAAAGTGCTCAATATCAGAGATAGAGCACATGTAAATATAAAAGTGGACATTGTATATTTATTATTTATATATAATTTATAGCTCTGTTATTTTACATTAAGCACTATTTTATTAACACCAGCACTCAATGTGCAATATTTTATATATATATTTTAAAGAAAAACAGACCACTTTAAGGTTCCATTATAATAATTTATTTCACCAGAGCCCTTTTAAAGGACTCCGGATCATCAGATAGCACTTCCAAAAATGAAACGAAACATGAAATGAAAATTGATGGGTAGTGTAAGTTTTTGTAATTTAACAGTGTGTAATAGGAGTAGTTAGAGAGACATGGTAGAGTTTAGGGAAGGTTTAATTTAATATCTCTCTCAATCATACTTAGTATTGGGTGAGGAGGAGTAACCATACCTTGACCTATTTAAATGGTTAACTTAACGAAGTGATATATTGAAATGGGAGGGGAGAAAAAGAAAGAGGGAGAGGGAAGTAAAGAGAAAGAGGCTGTATATGGGTTCTACATATAGAGATGGTTGGTTAGTTTTAGCAATTTATGTAAAAAATAGATTTTAATGTTTGATAGTAATTTAGATGTCAAGATATATATATATGTATGTGTGTGTGTATATATATATATATATATACACACACACACAAGTATATAATTGGTGTATACGGAATGAATTCCAATAACCAACAATTATTATTCTTAAAACAGTGCTCAATACAGAGTAGAGCGGATATAATTATTTATTTAAAAAAAATTATAACATGAATTTGTTATAAAATCACTACAAAAATAGCCATTTTGTTTCAACACCTCCGGTGTCTTATCAAGTGATGATGACAGGAGATTCCAAAGTTGTCTGGAGGCTGTAGGTTGATGTCAATTTTATTGAATGAATTTATTCTTCAGTATTTCAAGATAATTTTGTGTAGTTTTGGTAGACAAATCTATTAAAATGAGATGCCAGTGTTATTTTCATTTTTGTGTAATTTAGACGACAATTTATCCATCGCACTAATATATATAATATTAAAATATTTTTATTATAATAGATTACAATAAAAGTGATGTAAAATGTTTCATTGCAATCTATTATAATAAGAATATTTTAATATATTTTACTCTGTATTGAGCACTTTGTAAAAAGTAAATGCTAAGAACTGTGGATTCTAACTTTATCTGTTCTTTCTCTTTCTTAAGATATAATATATATATATATATATAATTAGGTGGGCCAAATAGCAAAAAGTTTGTTCATTTAATTAAGTAGAAAATTTACCTAATAACCAAAGATTTTGACTAGCCTAATATAATCTGAAGGAATTAATAGATTTTATTTTTAATCCAACAGGGAAAAGGGTATAAACCTCTTCTCCTGTCCAAAAGACTGGCAAGGAGTGTGAACTGGATGGCAAGCAAACCTATCTACTCCTATTAATGGAGGCGAGAAAAAAAAGAATTTAATTAAATTAAATTTCAGGGTTCAGACATTAGGAGTACAGAACTGAAACAGACTTTAGTAGGAATCCATAGCCATTTTTCATTTGAGATGTATGTGTGTGTATATATATATATATATATATATATATATATATATATCTTCTTTTTTTTTTTCTTTTTTTTTTTTTTGAGCATGCCAGCCCAAATATCATTTTTGAGTTTTAAATATATGTAATCTTACATGTGAAGGCATATAAGTGTATAATATCTACTTATATTTAATATTTTATAATAATAATGATCTGACCTCAGAGATCGTAAAAGGATGAATGTTGACACACCCTTTTTGCATGTGTGTTTTTTTTTTGTTTTTTTTTTCTTCATTTTTGCAATAAGCAACCTGATCCATGTGAACAAACAATATTCTAAGAGAAATGCTTTTTGTAAAGATAGGCTCCAGTTTTTAAGAATTTGTATTATGCTGTTTAATTTTGAATTTTCATCGTTAGCTTTTTTTCTCATTTCATTAAAAAAAAAAATGCATTATTTACATTAATTGCATTTGGATTATTATCCTTATGTTTGTTGTTATCATCACAGAATTTCAGCCATTATGCTCTCCAGCATTCTTCAGGTATTTGTTGGTTCTTGTCTGATCACTGAAGTTAAGCAACATTAGTCTGGTCAGTAACTAGATGAATGACCACTTGGGAATACCAGCTGCTCAGAATGAGAAATCAGAAAGCTGAATTCCAATTTGCAAATTTACCTTTGGTAAATGCATAAATCCACCTCTTCTCCCCATGGCTATGGGTTAATTAGTAGGATATGTATCGGCAAAATCATTATCATTTCCAAAAATTTCTTAGAATCTAAAAATATTTTCTGGCTTTAAATAACCTTTTCTAGCTGAGAAATCAAGGAGCCACATTTAAATTCCAGTCTGGTTGGTAATATTTTCCCACATTGCAAATACACTTGGGAAAGATATGAATCCACTTCTTCTCCCTCCACGTATGGGTTAAACAGTATGAAAATCATTATTATGAAAAGAAAAATATAACAAACCAAAATATTTTCTGGCTTTAAGTCTCCTCCAAAGGGTTGATAAACCATAAAAACAAATCAGTCTGGTATCTGTTGCTCTGAGTAAACTTCAGCAACAGATACCTGAATTTTGAACCAAACCCTTTATTTGATATATTGGAGTTGGTGGTTCTGATTCTGCTGTCCATGTCTAGGGATATCTCATCTTGCTTTTTATACTTATTAGTTCAACTAGACTGTTACGCAATATTAGTCGTCTTATATGACAGTTTATTCTGGGTATAACGATAAACTACATCTGACAATAAGGCCTCTGATCAGGATGTTTTGAGAACCACCCCTTAATTGTTGCTGTTCCACCCTGACCAGGAGTGGTAGCATCTGTTAGGGTCCCAGTTATGGACAAATAGTTAACCCCCAAAACACGAAATGAAAATTCATTTTGATAGTAAAAATACCAGCAATCACAGTAAAAAAAAAAAAAAAAATTGTAAAAAAAATTAAAATTACCAGCAATAGATTTTTTTTGTCAAAGAAATTACCAATGCTCTCAAGAAAATTAAATTTTGACATTAAATGACCCATAAGAAAAACCGTGAAAATCTTCTGAGGCAACAGAAATCTAGTTCTACAGAAGGATGATGAAAATACCATGGACTGAACATGTGAGCAACAACAAAGTCTTAGAGACAATGGAAACAAAGGTTCACTTATATTTAACATCAGAAAGAGATGGTTGAAATTCTTAGGACACATAATAAGGAAAAAGGGCTTAGAAAATTGGACACTCATAAGATAGGTTGAAGAGAGAGGAAAGCAGTGAATAATTTAGCTAATAAGCTTGTGGAAATGGTTGGAAGAACAGGAATTGGGTAAGATAGCGAAAAAAAAAATTTACTAGGAGCTACAAAAGACAAGAAGCTGTGGAGAGCTATGTTCGGTCATGCCCTGAATGGACAAAGCACATAGAAGATGAAGAACAAGCTTTTGTAAATACATGGCAGAACAGGGATTAGGAGAAATAGTAAAAAGGCAAACTTTACTAAAAGCTACAAAGGACTGGAAATGATGTTGAACTATTATATTATAGAAAAAGTTCAAACTTGGACTCTGTGGAAACAGGGTGAGCAATAACTGAGCAGTACTAAATAAGAACAAGGTGAGATATCCCTAGACATGGACTGTGGAACAAGAATAATCTGACCCCCAGAGATTAAATAAAGATTTCAGTTTGTAATTCCCCTCGGCTATTGATTGGTGGAAACAGGTCGAGCAATAACTAAGCAGTACTAAATAAGAACAAGATGACATATCCCTAGACATGGACTGTGGAACAAGAATAATCTGACCCCAGAGATTAAATAAAGTTTTCATTTTTTATGACTTATCAACCCCTTTGCAGGTTATTTAAATTCAGAAAATATTTTCAGATTGTAAGTTTTTTTTTATTTTTTATCTTTATTTTTTATGATAATGATTTAATGATACAAGCTTCATGAATTAACCTACAGTGGATGAAAAGGTGAATTCATACCTTTCCCAAAGGTATTTGTGTATAATTGAATATAAAAACCCAACAGGAATTAGAACTTGGCTCTGATTTACAATTACAAACCATTATCCATTTCACCACCTGCACATCCAAGCTTACAGCATCTGATATTCCCAAGCAGTCACTCATCTAGGTACTGACCAGGCTTGATGTTGCTTAACTTTGATGATCATATGTACGGAGTAGATTGTTCTCATTCCACTGCCCATGTCTTGGGATGTCTCATCTTGTTCTTATTTAGTACTATTCACTTATTGCTTGCCCTGTTTCCACCAATCAATAGTAAAGGGGAAATGCAAACTGAAATCTTAATTTAATCTAATTTTAATCACCCCATCCATCATGGTACTACATTAAGGTTGGAAGGTCATTAGGGTGGCATTCTGTCTTGTAACATAGCAGATCAATGTAGATGGTTGCTGGGCAACCAGCCTGTCTTGCCCATGGCTAGGTGTCCAGTACAATAGCTCACTTGCAATTTCTTGTTTTGCTCACGAGCAATGTCCTGCAAAGCACATTATGCATTCATGTAGCTTTGTAGAAATATCAGAGATGGCTCCATAGAGCTTGGATGTTGTCTCCAAAAGTATAACTCTCAGCATCTAAGTGTAGGTTCCATCAAAAGTTTAGACTCTAGGATTTTAGTCAATGTCCAAGTATGTGGCACCATACATTCACACCGCCTCTACAGTGGCTTGAAAGAATCTCCGTTTGAGATTAACTGGTAGATCAGATTACCAGATTACATCCATTTTATTCAAGACAGTTCTAGCTTTAAATATGCGAATTTTCACATCCTTTTCAGTAGAATTTATCTTGCTTCCAAGTTATACAAATTTGTTTTTTATGGCTTATCACCTCCTTTTTAGGTTATTTGAAGCTAGAAAATATTTTTAGATTGTAGGAGGTTTTGGAAGATAATAATGATTTACTGATAAAAGTTCTACTAATTAACCCATAGTTGTGGGGAGAAGATTCATACCATTCCCAAGAGTATTTGTGTGTAGCCTGACTGGAATTGGAACTCTGCTCTCTGATTTCTAATTCCAAGCCATAATCTATTAACCACCAGCACATCTAAACTTAAGGCACCTGGTAGTACCAAGCAGTCACCTATCTAGGTGCTGACCAGACTCAACATTGCTTAACTTCAGTGATCATATAAGAACTAGTGTTCTAATGTGATATGTACATAAGCATTATTTTAACACAACACAGGAAAAAGCTTAATTGGCTTTAAATAATATTTTTTACTAGAAATTTTTCTATGTAAGAATATATGTTGTCATATAATTTTCTTTTATCTGGTTGAGCTAACTCAGATATTCATGTGTATATTATACCAATTATCTGAGTCCTGCATCAAGGTTGTTATGTCATTAGGGTAGCATGCTGTGTTGTAACATAGTTGGTCAATGCAGGTGGTTGCTGGGTGACCAACCCATCTTGCTCCATAGCTAGGTGCACAGAGCAGTAGATGACACGCAAGTTCTTGTTTTGCTCACCAGCAGTGTCCTGCAAAGTGTATTCTGTATTTGTGTAAGGTTGTAGAAATATCAATGATGAGTCCATAGAGCTGTGATTTAGTTGGATGTTATCTCCAAGAGATGTTAAGTATAGCTTTCAGCATCCAAGTAGTTTCCATCATGTTTAGATTGGTTTGGTTGATTTTGTTTAACAGCATATCAACCTATATGGGTTATTTAATGCCAAAATCTAAATATTTTGAATGCAATTTTATGGCTTTGGTTATAGATAAAATATTTTGTTGGTTATTTTGCTATAAATAGGTATTAATAATTTTACTATAAAAATATATTTTTATATTTTTATAGTTTTGTTTTTGTTTCGTGGGGGGGGGACTATTTGCCCATACCTGAGACCATAACAGGTGCTTCCATCCCAGGTTAGGGTGAACCTTGGGACAGCAGCAATTATATGGTGGTTCCATGCTCCTCAAATCAAAGACCTTGCTGCCACAAGTACTTCATCATGATGCCAAGGACTATCAAGGTTAGACTCGGGTTTTTGCTAATCTCCAAGCAGTGGTGTCATAAATTAAAATCAACTGTACAGTGGCACATAAGAAGCTCTGTTTGAGGTTGTCTGGTAGATCAGATTTCCAGATTACATCCATTTTATTCAAGGCATCCCAGGCTTTATATTAGGTTGGTGCAAAAATAATGATGTAATAATGTTGTTTTTTGACGTATTTTTTAACGTCAAAAAATGACATTATTACGTCATTATTTTTGCACCAACCTAATATATGCAAATTATCACATTCTTTTTAATAGAATTTTGCTGGAGGGAAAAATGGCCAAAATGTGATAGCAACAACAAAGATGGGGACATTAGTCCACATGCAAATAATGTAAATAATGATAACTCCTCATGCCAGAAATTCAGACAAATTAATACATTTATGTCCACTGTCTCATTTTTGAGACAATAGACATTAATAGTCTATTGCTAGAGGGTTGTAATTAATACGGGATTTCTATAAATCAGTAATTAATACTGGATTTTTATAAAACGATAAGTAATACTAGATTTCTATAAACTGATAATATAAACCCATAATTAATATCGGATTTTATTTTAATTTTTTTGATTAATACCAGATTTCATGGTTCACATCAAGTATTAAACCTTATAATAATTAAATATAAAAATATATAGTAAAAAGACAAATGAATGTAAGTCAGTATTAAATGCTCACATGCAACTCATAAAACTCAATATATGTGTCTGCTGAAACACTGAATTAAATATAGTATAAAGTTGCTTGTGTGTGTATATAATTATATATAAAATGTGACATCAAGTAAATGCTGTTTTATTTGTTTCTTACAGCATATGTCTTACATCTTGTCCAACTTACAATGCTTTGATAACCTCTTCCCCGGCTTAGGCATATATATATACATTTTTACCAAAAATGTCTTTTTCAGATACAGATGAATAAACACGTCCAAAATGTAACATTCAAAAACCAGCTACAGATTTGTTCATGCATTGATCTTGATTCTTTTTATGTCCTAAGCTTGAAACTAACCCAATTTTCAATGCATACGTTTGGTAGAGGTGTTAGTTATAGTTTGGGTACTTCAAGTTGTATTGGTTTCTTAGTTACTATATTAAAAACAAATAAAAAATTTGTCTGAAAATGAAACTTTTTTCCAATAATAATTGTCATGGAAGAAGTTAAAGGAGATAACTCATTTTAATATTCAGTTTTTAAGAATCAAACATGTAAAAATAACTGTTTTGTTATTCATTCTACTCTGGTCTTTTGTAACTATCATAATCATTTTGATGATGGCTTTTATAATTCAGTTTTGAGTTATTCAAATAAAGGCATTCTCGAGCTTGAAATTGGTAAACCACCTTAATATTTCGATCAGAGCTTTGGTGTAAATAGAATTAAACGGTGTTGATATTTTTAATAGTTAAGTATTGAGTTTAGATATAGCGTTGTAACATACCTGAGAATGATATATATATTCACATAAATACAGTAGTAAATACTGTATGTTGGTCTGCAGTTAAAGGTTCATTGTGGAATTCACTTGACTCACTTCTAACAGTTGACTACTACTTCTACACACCACTGGTGAATCTTATATGTATTGTTCTTGTCCTAAGTATTATTGTTCATTACCAACCTTCATGTGATTATTCTATTCAGTAACCTTCCCTAGGTTACAACATATAGTCAACAGATAAAAGTTCAAAAGACTTGTAATTGACTTGAAGTTTTGCATACACACTGCTTTTCAGAGTCAGATGAATGGTGTATATATGAAATTTAACGTCGGTTGCAAGATAACTCCTTCAAACTTTTCTTCTTCTGGTGACTATTATTGCTCTAGTTTTCTTATTGTGCACTTTTTTGACAAAAATCATGTAAAATTATTGGACTTTAATACTTAAATGCATTAAATGCCAGTAATTTTACGACTTGTTTGTCTTTATCAATTTGTGTTATAGAAACAAATTTTGTTAAATTCAATTGACAATTTTTGAATAATATGGATAAACTGTCCAAATTTCAAGTTTTACATATTCTCAATCAGTCATTATCAAGAGCTGGATGTTGTCAGTGTGGTAGACAAAATTTTGTTGACTACACTCTGACAGGTTTTCTTTAGCACTATAATTTAAATTCATTTCAAATATACGCATACAGTATAAGTGATGTCATGTGTAAAATGGTTCCACTAAAAACAGAATAACCAAAGTAATCAATAATAAATGAGTTAAAATTTGACAGATAATGCTATCCAATTGTGATAAAGTAACCATATTCTGGCCTATAGCTACTCAATAGGATTCAGAATAATTTAAAAGATAACCATTCTTGAGTACTTGATAATCATTAGGATGAGACAATAAACAGGAAATATCTGACCTTTGACCAGCATATATAAATTGTCTATACTGATAACCCTTAGTGTATTAAAAAAATGTAATGAAATCAAAAAAAGTATACACTATCCATGATACATATAATTTTCTTTTATATAATTGTTTTTAACATTTTATATATATATATATATATATATATTATTTACATTATTTGGATTATTGCCTCATCTTTGTCGCCATATTTATTACAATATTTCGGCTGTTGTATGCTCTGGCCTTCTTCAGGTGGTTGGAATGTTAAACTTAACCCTCTATTTTCGCTCACTGTTCTAGTTCCACGAGCCATGTTTAATGGATGTCAGTTAAGTTATCTCCTGTTAATTTCCCTCTGAAAGTTCTCCACTGCCTTAACCGGGTATTGAACTCACACTCTTTGGGTCCTGTCACTGGATCTAACCAACGCCTTTATCCACTGTGTCATTCCAACCACCTGAAGAAGGCCAGAGCGTACAATGGCCGAAACATTGTAATAAATATGGCAACAAAGATGAGGACAATAGTCTGATTAATGTACATAATACCTAATCTCAGAAATATATATATATATATATATATATATAATGGACTCACTCGTCGGTTTCGATGTATGAGGTTCTGACAACTTAATTGATTCAGTCATGAAATTTTTGTGTAATAATCTTATGTGGCGCTTAAGACACACTAGTGATTTACAAAGTAGGCCACATATGGAGCAAGAGTGAGGATTGTGGGATGAGGTCACTGTTAAATTGGCTGACCTTTTAGATCTTGCTCTTGCTTTTTGAAAATAATTCAGACTAGCAGATTGAAAACTGCAGAGTCCACTAAAACACGTTGATCTCTACTTGACCTGCTCCAAGGCTAAGCGCTCGAGGGTGTTATGAGATATATTAATAGCTGACAAGTTGCTCTTTGGCTTGTCTTTGTATCTAAGCCATGGGCGTCCTATATTCCTGTAGCCCTGATCTAATTGGCTGTACATTAGGATCTTGTCATCAGACATTCTCAAGACATGACCAGTCCACCACAACTGAGAATGTATGAGGAAAATCTCGATTCTTCCAATATTACACCTATTAAACAAGTTTGCATTGGATGTCCTGTCTTGAAAGCTAACTCCACAGATGGCACACAGACAGCTAATATACACACCTCTCTCTCGCTATATATATATATATATATATATATATACACACACACACACACACACACACAGATAAGCAGACAGCTAATAAAAATATATATGTATACACACACACTTGGTGCAATGTATAAATTACCTTACATTTTATTTTAATGGATATATTTACCAAAATTACGCAAAAATATCTTGAAATACTAAAGAGTAAATTTATTCAATTGCCACTGGTTTCAATTCTAGCCTCCAGACAACTTTGGAATCTCCTGCAATTCTTTTGGACAGTCTCCCAGTTTAGATATTTTTGAACAGGTTAGGCACCATGCATGACATCCATATGAATGCCTTAATCTGAAGAGGCTTATTTAAGAACATGTCTCCTATACTAAATTTGTCATGTTTACTTTCAGCTCCTCTATAAATGACACACACAGTAAGGGTGGTGTAAAGGATAATAGGTCAGAATTGTTTATCAGAGAGCTGAGTTCCAATTCCCATTGGGTTTGTTATATTAAATTATGTGCAAATAACCTTAGGAAAGGTATGAATCCACTTCTTCCCCCACCTATGGATTAATTAGTAAGACTTGTATCACTAAACCATTATCTCAAAAAAGAAAAATTCTTGCAATCTAAAAATATTTTATGGCTTTAAATAACCTGCAAAAGATTGATAATCCATAGGAAATGAATGAATCAATCAATAAAATGTATTTGTAAAACATCAGACTTCCATCATAACTTGTATAGTTTTCAACTTTTTCATAAATGGTATATATTATTTATGAAAAACAATTCTATTCATTATATTATATATACAAAATGTTTACTTTCAGCTCCTATATAAATGGCACACAGTGGGTTTGGGCTACTGAGCCAAGTGGCCATTTGTGGTGTTTTCAGCCATCTGAATGATTTTCAGCTCAATTATGGAAATATATTAATGTTATTTGTACTTAAGAGAAAGATTATAATAACTTTGGCATTTCTAATTTAAAAATAAGGATTTAGATCTAGAAACCTTGGTCTTCAGGGATGAGTCAGCGTTCCTGAGAAGAGTTTAAATGTTGTATTTAATTCATTTGGACTTCCTTTTTGGGAATATTCAGTGCCAAAAATGGATTCATAAAGAAAATTAGGAATAATTAAGTCTAGATCATGATTTTCTGATGAATGCTTCAAGTATACGCTCTTAAGTAGGTGCCGGATGGAGTCGTCAGTGATGTACATTTACTTGATTCATCAGATAGTTTTGGGTCTTTCAACATCATACACCATATCCCCAAGTCAACTCGATCAGGGGAGATCAATCCCTGATTCTCCCTTGCAATCAAACGTTGACAGATACTCTGGCCTTTTTAATGTATTAGACAAAAATAGGTTACGTATTCCACAGACCCGACTGGATGTTTGTAACAACCAATCAAACTGCACAAACTGTCTTTTAAAATACAAGGAAAGTGATGTTGAAAAGTGACATTTGGTGCCCAGCATATTCTGCCAAAAGCATGAAAGGAACTGAGTACATTTCTAATTTTCTTCCCAAGAACAATTTTCTTGAATTTTGCAGATTGTTTTAATATTTGGAAACTTATACCGAAAAGAGAAAGAATTTTATCTTGGCCATGATTTTGGTTTTTGTTTGTATTATCTGCAGTTGCAGGGACAGAGACTAAAAAAGCTGGCAAAATATGGCAGTTTCGTTAATTTGATTGTCTCAAAACCCATTTGATATAGGTAATTTTGAAAGTGTCAAGTTAAACCCATCACTTATAACAGTTATTGCGACAATGGCTTCAACTTTCCTAGCAAAAAGGTTGCATAAAAAGCAACTATCCATAACTGATCATCTAAAAATAAAAGTTTAAACATGTATGAGTTTTGATTAACTTACCTCCTTCTATACATGTGCAGTTCTGTTCTGAGTAAGATGATAAACTACATCCGACAGCAAGGCCTCTGAACAGGTTTTGAGGAGTGTGGAACTACCTCCTAATTGCTGGTGTTCCCAGGTCCACCCTGACCTGGGGTGGTAGCACTTGTTAGGGTCCCAGCTATGGGCAAATAGTTAACCCCCCTAAGTGGTGTTAAAACACTATGAAAATGCAAAAATAGATTTTAATACCAGAAATACTTTGTAAAAAATTATTACCAGCAAAACATTACCAGATCTTCATTTTTGAAAAAAAAAAATATTACCAGCAATAAAAATTGTTGGCATTAAATAACCTATTGAGGTTGATATACTGTAAAACAAACCAAATCAAACTTGTGCAGTTGTTATGAGACAGTAGTTATCATTCTTATTGAAATATTTTTCTATTCCCTGTTTTTTTTTTCTCCCCAACTAACATTCCATTTTTTTTTTTTTTTTTTTTTTCTCCAGGTGATCCCAAAAGTCTCCTCTGTTGGTGAGGAGCTCCACCATCTCGAAAAGGACCGATCAATCTCAACTGATCCAACAGAAAGTCGAAAAAGGCGGACAATCCGGCTGATCCGCTCCAACTCCTCATGGGGATTTACATTACAGGTCAGAATTTCTTAATGTAAAATATTTAAGCATTTTTAATATATACACCTCTTCTGCTTTCATTTGTTGTTAGAACTTTCTCATTTACTCTAGTGATTTTTGGGCCTTATATTGGATGTGTGGAGTAATTGGGGCATGGTTAAGTGTAATCAGTAAAATGCTCAACAAAAGGAATTGACAAATCCAGAACAGTCTATACAGTGTAAATAGCTACAATACCACATCTCAGAAATATAGACAGATCCTGAAGAAGGCCGAAGTGTACAACTGCTGAAATGTTCTGAACATGACAATAAAGATGTGGTCAACAGTCCAGACAGTGCAAATAGTTACAATACCTCATCTCAGAAATACAGACAGATGATGAAACAGATTATCACCACTTGGCATTGACCTCAGTGTCTATTTCTATATTTACATATGCTTGACCCAAGATATTGAGCAATTTAGCCTATAAATATAGCATACCTTAAAACTATATATGTACGTCATAAAACCGTATTACAAATTTATGATCTGCATCTGTTATTCTGCGACCATTATTGTCGCATAGCAAACTTCTATGTAAACAAAACAGTATGTCATCTTTGATGGTGAACATCGCTGTTGTAATGTCCCTATAACTACTCTGATGATGGCTCATGTGAGCCAAAAGCTTCGATCAACAACCGATATAATAAAGGAATATCCAAATGTTGGACAGTTTTTGTCTTTATTTTCTCTTGAAACTAAAGACATTATATGACACTTGGAAAGGCTCATGATAAAACATAATAGACATTCATTGTCTGTTATATTTAACAATATTTGTCTGACTAAATCAAATCTAGGCAAAGAAATGTAACAGTAATAAGGTAAAGTTTACATGGCTCTTGAGCCTTATATTCACTGTGTGGAGTAATTGGCAACAAACGAAATTGACAAAGTTCCCAATAAACAAAAACAAAAAAGAAGAAAAAGAACAGGCCAGAATAATACTAAGCAAACAATATACATGGTATCCATAAGGTCTCTTTATCATACTTATTATAAAACCCAGGTTGTGTGTGTGTCTGTATGTTTATATATTGGATCGGATTTCCTACATTTTTCAACCGATTTCAACAAAACTTCACAGGATTATGTAAAATTACCTTGCGGTGGTTCTGACAGTGCCAAAAATTGGAAAAACACAATTGTTTTTGCATGAAATCAATTTGAAAACACGATTAAGAGGCATCGCGAGAATGAAAGGGGGACAACTCACATTGAGTTATACTTATTATAAAACCCAGGTTGTTTGTGTGTGTGTGTTCATTTATATATGGGATCGGATTTCCTATATTTTTCAACCGATTTCAACAAAACTACACTTTTTTTTTTTTTTTTTTTTTTTGGCAGGTAGTGTTTCTTATTGTCTTGCACACTTTTTCTTTATTTTTACATTCAGAATGCTTTAAAAATTCCATTTACAAGACAATTGTTTATAATAAAATTCTATTCAATCGGTAGACTCATAACGATTGAAAACAATGTTTTTGTTTGGGTTTGACCAATTCGTAAAAAAAAACAAAACAAAACAAAAAAAAACTAATTAAGACATGCGTGTTCGTCAACCTTAAACAATAACCTTTGTCAATTTTATTTTTCAGTCTTTATGATGGTCGATACTTGATCTATCTCTTACTGTTACATCCCCGGGCAACGCCCGGCTCTACTGCTAGTAATTTATAAAAATATATTACAAAGGCAATTGATGGGATATCTTAATCAGATTTTGTTCTATCTATGCAGTAATTATCAAAAATTTAATCACATTGCATTCATGTATTTCAGGTATCCTGTTGGTAAGAGATACTGTTAAATGAACCCCTTACATCTTCAGACTGGTGGATTGGATGGGGTGGGGTAATTCCCTGGTCCTATTGTTCAGATGTCACTCTCTTAGACTTCTTTCAATGAGGTTATCTTAAGGATCTTGTGTATTGAACAGAGATACAAGATATCACTGATCTAAAGCAAAAGATCACTGATGCCATTACCACCATTGATGAGGCTATACTCTAGTGAACATGGCAAGAAATCTAGTACGGTCTTGATATTGTTCATACAACTAATGGTGCCCATATAGAGCTGTATTAAATTTGTTATAAAAAAACTTCAATGTCAGCTCCTCATTTTGTAACAATTTCCACATCTGGTCATTTGCTTTTGTAATAATTTTTTTTAAATTGTAAAGAGACTTTATTGAGACCCTGTATATGCAAGACAATACTAGGCAAACAGAAATAAGACACAATGTTTGCAAAGTAAGATTGCTGTTCACCTGCAAAAGGGATACAGTCAAGTGATTATGGCATTTTGACTTCAAGAAAGAACAGAAATATGATCGATGAGACTGAAAATTGGTCTATTTTTATTGGTTACAAAGAAATCCCATCATGCATCTGTAGAATTTATCTATACATTGGGATCATTCCTATTCAATAGGAACTAACAAGGTGAACAATAGTAAGACAAAATTCAAATGAATGTTACGTTCTCTGATGATCAAAGAATTTTCAGCATTCAATGAATATTTTAAACTATCCACATCTTTATTAATGTTTTTGTCAGACATTGGGATGATTTATTAATATTTCTTAGATATTTTTGATTATCCACAGCTCATTATTCTTAACCCAGTACTTGCAAGATGTTTACACATTTCACACTAAAATACTAGAAAATTAAAAATTTTAGAACATGTGAAGAATTTGCATGTATTTTGCTGACAATAGCCAAAGGGTGGGGGGGAACAGTAAATTATAAATAACTAAGCATTTGAAGATTCTTTTTAAAAAAATCTACCCAATAAAAACACATCTAGTCGGTGGTACATGCCAAGCAGAGATTTTAATAGCATGTAGAAAAACCATGGTAACACCAGTGCTTGAAAAAATTATTTTTTAGCAGGTAACACCAATTACATTGGGAATTGGGATGAGGTTATTTGAAAACATTGGCTGAACATTCTCATTGAGCAAAAATACAATTTTGAAGGTTTTGTTGAAATTAATCCTGGAATCTGAAATGAAGTCAAACATGAAATGCAAGACAATAAATAAAAAAAAAAAAAAAAAAAAAAGCTATGACCCATCCAATTTTAATGGTCATTACAAAGCTATTTGAGAGAAATTTAACTTTGGTTCTATAAATATCATAAGACAAATCTCTTTTGACTTTGCTCACCCATTACCCTGCCACCCCCCAAAAAAAACCTTAACAGTCAGTCCTGTGAATCTCTCAGAATGTTCACATAGAGATGATCCTATTCCAATCTGTTTTCACATTAACAGAAGTTCTTAACTATGTTTCTGTTAGGTGGTGTTCTAGTAGAGAAGATTGCCTTCTAGTCTCATATATATTCACTTTAATATAAAAGCCTTAACACCCAGTCCTATGATTCTGTTAGACTGTGGTGTTTTGTAGCATTGATGATTCCCTTTGTATACCATTTGTTCTCACACAAAACCTTAACATCCAATTTTATTATTCTGTTAGACTGTAGTATTCAAATAAAGGAGATTCCATTTATAGTCATAACACATGACCCTAACACCCAGTCCTATGATTCTGTTAGTTTCTGGTGTTCTAGTAGCAGAAATAATTTCTTTCATATCTCATTTATCTGCATATTAACACTCAATCCTATGATACTGTTAAATTATAGTTGTTTATGTTTTTATATATATATATATATATATATATATATATATATATATATATATATATATATATATATAGAGAGAGAGAGAGAGAAAGGGGGGGAAGTAATGTGGGTGCTAGATAATTCACTTCAAATCTTATCTGTTTGCACATTGACACTCAGATTTCAAACTGGGTAGAGGAAAAGTACAAAATGACATGAACACCAGGTGCAATATTTCTTCGTTAAAAGTTAAATTTACAGAAAAAAAAACAAACCCTGTAATCATCAGAAATCTTTGGAAATTTGAGAATGTCCAATTTCTCACTCCCCCTCCCCCAATACAATTTTTCTTTTTGCTTCTTTCTCTCCCTAGCCGTCTCTGGCAATGTTTTTATCACTTGCACAGGCACTTGATGTGTGTGTTAGGTTTTATGACAAGTTTAATTTTATCTGTTACAATGTACTGTGTTTTGACTTGACGCCAAAAGTACTTCCTTCATATGTTCAAAACATGCCCTGGCTAAATGAGAATAGTTAAGATCTCTTGTTTGAGAGGTTTTTCAAGGCCAGGTGAAGAGCTTCGGCAATGGCACAATGAACTTGTTAACCTATAAACATACTTTAGCAGAGCAGAAATTAACTAAGTGCAACTGGACATAGTGTAACTGATAAAATGATATGTATATGTACCAAATAGAGGTCTAAACTTCTCGCTAGTAGCAGAAATAATTTCTTTCATATCTCATTTATCTGCACCAAATAGAGGTCTAAACTTCTCGCTAGTAGCAGAAATAATTTCTTTCATATCTCATTTATCTGCACCAAATAGAGGTCTAAACTTCTCGCTAGTAGCAGAAATAATTTCTTTCATATCTCAATTATCTGCACCAAATAGAGGTCTAAACTTCTCGCTAGTAGCAGAAATAATTTCTTTCATATCTCATTTATCTGCACCAAATAGAGGTCTAAACTTCTTGGTATGTTTTGAATGAAATGTAAGCATTCTGAAAGTAAAGGAAGTATTTGTCGCAGATTACTTCCACAAGACAAAGAAGAATCACTGTAAGTCCAGACTCGAATATCGTGGGCAGAAAGAAATGCTGAAAACTCGATTCGCCGGTACTATTTCAAATCACGATGCGTGTAACCAGTCAGAAAAATAACTCGCTCACTAACAAACGCCGAAACCAAAAATCCCCGAATTTTTTTTTTCTCCCGAATTGAGAACACCAACTGCTTTTATCGGCAGAACCTATTTCTTCCATTCGTCGACAGCTGGGATAGGATTTTCCGTAATTTGCATATCAAAATACTTTTATAGCGACTCCTGCGACTGACTTGTTTTTTCTTTAATTCAATTATT
Source organism: Acanthosepion lycidas (assembly GCA_963932145.1). Lineage (NCBI taxonomy): Eukaryota > Metazoa > Mollusca > Cephalopoda > Sepiida > Sepiidae > Acanthosepion > Acanthosepion lycidas. Next base: position 759,609 of record OZ010615.1, read on the forward strand.
CCATTTTCAGTATGTTATGCGGAATACGTTCCCTTCTTTTTGGTAAGTAGTTTTCTTTTTTGCCACTTTTTCCGTCGTAGAATACACGCGACACGCTGTCGCTTGGTTTGACGAGGTAAGTTGCCGTTTTCTTCGCTATACCCCCCCTTGATCTCACTATCACAAATCGAACAACCTGGAGCAGGTCTCTTTATCCTGGTGCTTCGACGTAATGGCACTATTTCCATTACGCGTGTCGGAGAGTCGTCTCCTGAGGAGTCATCAGACGTATCTCGAGTTTCCAGAAGTTCTGTGTCTGTGGAAGCATCGGATTCGCAGATCTCAATTATCTGCTCACTGTCAGACGATGGATCATCATTGGATTCGCTCGGCGATGTATCAGAATCAATGAAAAGGCGAAGATCTTTTACATGCCGTGGCATCCCGTCAACTAGTACGGTTTGTGGACTTACAATGTCCGTCACGCGACCCACTTGATACCTGGAGGTACACCGGCCATGGGGTGCTTTCACTCATACTCTGTTCCCAACTTTGTATATATTGTGATGCCTACAATGATCAGGTGGTAATGTTGTAGTAATTCCCTTCACTTTCAGTTGGTAGTCGTGAATCATATTGGCAGGCGCACTAGTTGACGATATATCATCCTTCGGCGTGATATTATGCCAGTATACTGCCTCCGTTATCGAACATTGCTTTCTTGCTGCAATTCGCTTTATACTCCGATGAGATCTTTCCACTATACCGTTTCCTGCAGGAACATAGGTGCAGCGAAAACGAAGTTGGACTCCCCAGTCATCCAGGAAATCTTTAAAGGACTTACTGCGAAATGCAGTATCATTGTCGGTCAGGATTTCTGATGGTGGGCCTCGTTCAAAAAAAATACTTTCTAACTGCCAAATGACGCTTCTCGAGTCTTGTTGAAGCAGGCGTCGCCATATCGCAAATCTACTAGGGCCACAATCTATTAACGTAAGGTAGTGTTGCCCACCGTAATGTGTAATGTCCATTCCTAAGTGGGTCCAGATTTCAGTCACACTTAGGTTGCCACGAGGCCAACGACTTGAGGCTGGGTCAATTGACTGGCATTCTTTACATTTTCTGACCACTGCCTTGACAGCCGCCTTGGATGTCGTAGGGTAGACTCGTCTTACAAAATATAGCGTCCGCCTGACGCCAGGGTGTCCACTCTGGCAATGTATGGCATGTATCTGATCAGGAGAGGTTTCGTTCACCATGGAAGCGCATATCGGGCATATTGGTTCGGTTTCCTTCTTTATCATATCATACCATCGTTGCGGTACTCTGGTGAGCTTATCCGCTCGATTCTCACTCGACGTTACTAATCGTATCTTGATCAATAAGTTATACTCTTGAATCAGCTTTTCAAAAGTACTCAAACGCCTCCGGATCAGCATCTCACTTGCCGCCTTAGTTCGTATTCTGCCTTTGCCAGTGAGCGTGTTTGATACCCACCGGTGCACACACGCGGAGCCCGTGAAGAAGTGTAGCTCTGTTGCGCTCCACTCTAATGCTAAATTGACGCCCTTCAGAATAGCATCCAATTCTGATAAATTGATATGTTGGGCGTCCTTCACAGGTCGCAGCCAACATGCGTCTTCTACAACGCTTCCGTTAACCTCCAACGAAACCCCTGTGGCGAGAGAACTTGCATCGACCCATACCTCATAAGCATGTCCGCTTGTGCACCACTTACTGTGTGCAGGGTCGTTCTGGCGTATTCTTTCCGCTATGTCCTCAATCATGTTCTTAAGGGGGGAATCTGTCACTTCGTCGTCCCAACCAGACGTGATCGATACTGTCCTGTGTTTTACAAATGATGCAGGCAACTCAAAGCCACCCACATACAGGAACGTGACCCACCAGTTTTCCACACCACGAGAAGATGTTACGTCGTGTCAGGACCTCAGGAACTGATGGAATGCCATTTTTACGTGTCCACTTAAGCGTGTTGTTATCTTCTGCAACGTGCAAACCCAACACACGTGTGCCGTCCTGTAACCGCTCCGGATCCTTACAGGTCAAACCAAACGTAGCCAAGTGCTCTTTCATGCGAGCTGCTGAAATCATGCTCTCATCAACATAAATATCATCAATATATGATGAGGTTGCCCGTCGAACTGACTCTTCTTTCGCTAACGCGGCGTCCACAATGGCCTTCATTATGGCTGGTGCAACATTCAACCCGAAACCCATTTGGGTCAAGCAATATCTTCGTCCCTTGAAGATTACAGTTTGAAAGGGCCACAGTGACTTATGGATATGTACTTGCAAATAAGCCTGCCGTAGGTCAAGGATAGCGACTTCCGGTCCTTTTTTACGCCACTCCCTCAGTTTCTGTGCGCACACGTCAGCATTGGCTGTGTGTGCGTCGAGACACTCATTCAGCTCTCGATAGTCTAATACTGGCCGCACTTTATTTTTGTTTTTCTGCACTACTGCCATCAACGGAATTAAACCTTTTGGAGGACCGAGTTCCTTTTCAGGATAAGGCTGCAACCAACCGTTATCAAGCCAGGTCTGCAGCTCTTGGTCGTATTCCTTCTTGACTCCCTTTGGTATTGGGTACTCGGGCATCCGATTTCGCAAACTCTCCGGTGATCAACCATTAGACCACTTCCATGATGCAACCCATATCTTTTGGCTTGGGTCGAATTCGGCACAGAAATCAGGTTCTTCTATTTTAATGGCGGCACAACAGACTATTCCACGCTTGGGAAACCGTATATCGCCACTCTCTGTTATTTGGATTCCGCCCAAATTTTTAATGGCGTCAAACCCGAGCAACATTTGAGAGTATTTCCGTTTACGGTGAGTACATCAACCTCCGTCTTCCACCAGGATTGACAGGCTGACTTACTCACGAGTGTCTGTGAGCAGCCAGTGTCCACCAGTGCCATTCTCTTAATTCCATCCACGTAAATACCCAAGACAGGTAGCGGCTCATTCATAACTCACTTAGGGAAGAGACCGGCGCTGACGTCTTTTCCCGGACACGATGAAGCAATGTGGCCTATCTCTCGACACCGGAAGCAACGCATTGTTGCACGTGACCTGCGTGGCTGGCGGGCGTCTTCCCGTCGAACCGGGCAGTCCCTGGAAAAGTGATTCCACCCAGAGCATCGATAGCATCGCATACCCTCCCGATGTTTAACATATGGTAGTTTATCAGCTCCACCTGGTAAAATGGTAGCTGCAACCATTTTCTCAGTTGCATTTTGATTTTTCATTATGGCTCGAGCTCGGTCCAACAGTTGGTTTGTATTCATGTCTTCCATCCTGGAAGACGCGCGCAGTAGTTGCTTGACATGAGCTGGTAACCCTGCTATGAACGCACATGCTAGTCCTTGCTCGGATATCCCACCAAAAAGACCTGCTAGCTTCTTCAAGTCGGCTAGGAACACGTCAACGGATTCGTCCGGGCGCAGTCGGCATTCCACGAACTGTTCGTAAGCCAAGAAACGATCCGGCGCAAAGGCAATCTGCAAGGCTCGTTTTATTTGCTCGACATCAGATTTTTGCTCAGAGTTTAACTGTTGGTAAACAGAAAATGCTCCGCCCGTCAACCTCAGAGGAAGAACATGTTCAACCTTTTTAATCCCACACAGGTCACAAACAAGTTCTGCCTTCTCAATCCATTCAGTAACTGTTTGTCCGGCCACTGATCCATCAAACTCTGGTATTAACTTGACGTCAAATGTCTTATCCGTCATACTGCCGAAATAGCTTGTAAGCATTCTGAAAGCAAAGGAAGTATTTGTCGCAGATTACTTCCACAAGACAAAGAAGAATCACTGTAAGTCCAGACTCGAATATCGTGGGCAGAAAGAAATGCTGAAAACTCGATTCGCCGGTACTATTTCAAATCACAATGCGTGTAACCAGTCAGAAAAATAACTCGCTCGCTAACAAATGCCGAAACCAAAAATCCCCGAATTTTTTTTTTCTCCCGAATTGAGAACACCAACTGCTTTTATCGGCAGAACCTATTTCTTCCATTCATCGACAGCTGGGATAGGATTTTCTGTAATTTGCATATCAAAATACTTTTATAGCGACTCCTGCGACTGACTTGTTTTTTCTTTAATTCAATTATTCCATTTTCAGCATGTTATGCGGAATACGTTCCCTTCTTTTTGGTAAGTAGTTTTCTTTTTTGCCACTTTTTCCGTCGTAGAATACACGCAACACGCTGTCGCTTGGTTTGACGAGGTAAGTCGCTGTTTTCTTCGCTATATGAAACAAAACCAAACCAAAATATTGGGTCGGAACATAAGGTGCAACTGGATACAGTTTTATAAAAGTGTAGCAGATAAAGTTTTTTTTTTTTTTTTTTATACAGTAAGATTCACTCTTTACAAAGCCTGGGGGTCCACTCAGATAGAGGGTTATGTTAGAAAGCAGTTTGTGTGGATAAGAGTGGAAGATAACAGTTAGCCCTAGCCTTGAACAGATTAAAATTGTAGTGATCATGGAAACATCCTCTTGGGAGTCAGTTCCACAGAGCAATGGTTTGAGAGGGTAAGTAGAACTTACCTAATACCAATGTAATACGCAAGGAATGTGGGTGACTTGCTACAAGATAATTGTCATGGAATGTCCTTGCCATGAAGGTTTGAATTGGTAGAATGAGGGAATGTAGGTTGTCTGAGCATTTTCTGTGGAAGTAGCAACAGAACAGCAAGAGGCTTGCTACATCCTGTTTGTGAGAGAGAGGATGGAGAATAAATCACCACCCAGCTCGGAGATGCTTTTGGACTCTATCAAGATTCCAGAGTGAGTTCTGGACAGCTCCTGCCCAGATATGACAACTGTACTCCATTTTTGGCCTGAGCAGATAGTGATATGCATATATACCAAATAGATGTCTATACTTCCCAGTATGTTTTGAATGAAACAAAACCAAATCAAAATATCTGGCTGGAACAAAAGGGCATAGCATTTTTCAATAGGCAGTGTCAGAAAAAATGATTTTGTTTCACATGTAACTGGCCGTCCCAGGTAGGACAATAAACTACATCCACATCTTGGGTAAGACGATAAACTGTATCCAACCTCTGATCAGGAGGTTTTGAGGAGTGTGGAATCATCTCTTAATTGCTGGTGTTCCAAGGTCCACCCTGACCTGGGGTGGTAGCACCTGTTAGGGTCCCAGCTATGGGCAAATAGTTAACACCCAAACTTGTGTAAAAATAGCTTTTAATACCAGAAATACTTTGTAATAAAAAAAATTATTACCAGCAATAATTTTTGAAGGAAAATTTTTATCAGCAATACTTAAAAAAAAAAAAAAAAAAAAAAAAAAAAAAAATAAATAGATAAACCAGCAATACAAACAGTTACGCATTCTCTAAAAAAAATATTACCAGCTATAGATTTCTTCAAGGAAAAATATTCCCAGAAATAGATTTTTGAAGAAAAGCATATTACCAGCAATAAAAATTTTGTCGGCATTAAATAACCCAGTGAGGTTGATATGCCATAAAACAAACCAAACCAATCACATGTAACTGCATATATATATATATATATATATATATATATATATATATATATATATATATCATAAACTTCATATTCTGAAAGCTTTTCCATCAAGTAATTGATTGATTTTTTTTTTATTTAATTTTATTAACTCTTTGTGTGTTATTTAAGGCTGAAACAAATTTTCAATTGTAAGAATATTTTTTGCACAATTTTTATGAGGCTAACAAGGATGATATGTCCTACTATTTAACCCATAAATGGGGGAGGAGATGGATTCATACTTTTCCCAGGGGAATATAACAAAACTGACCGGAATTCATACTTTGCTTTCTAATTTCTCATTCCAAGCCAGTATCCATTACACCACCCTCACATCCATGTTAAAAGTGAAAATGGAGAGAAATGAAATGTGTTACTGTCATTAAATTCTATTTTATTTACAGGGAAAAATGTAATACAAACAACAAAAAAGATAAGCACCATTTATGGAGATGGTGCCATAGCTGAGAGTATTGTTTAAAAGTGGTTCACATTGCTCAGAAGTGAAAATTTTGGTCTGGAGGACTGAGAACATTCTGGTATATCTGTAGTTGTTTGTGATGACTGAAAATGAAACCCTGATTATAAATAATTCAAGTCAATTGTGTAGCAGAAACAAAATGCAGACAGAGCTGCCTACCGCTACTGATAACTGTACCTGTCACCCGTCAGTCAAAGAAATGATGTTTAGTGTGCATTCTCTGCAGTAAGAAAGCAAATGGCTACTCTGGCAGAACAGAGCTAGCACAAACCCTGAGACATCTGGTTATGAAGAAAGTGTCTATGATCTTTCTCATGAAATGGGATGGTGAGCTGAGTGGTATTAGCTATGCAAATGATTCATTTTGCTAGCTGACTGCTAATGTTATGGGCTCCATAAAATCAGGAACATTTTCCAGGAAGGGGCAGTGTGGGCAGAGTTTTGTGCTGAACATATAACATGATTTCTGTGCATTACCAAAGATTTCTGTCTGTTATATGTTGTGTCTCTGTGTGGAAGTCTTGTTTGTGACCTGCTAGTCATGATCCAATATTTGGTTCCTTTAGTGTTTGACCCTGGTACTGCTGATCTTTCCATCCCTTCTGAGGTGTAACACCTTTTCATCGGCTAAAGTAATGAATAGCAGCATGTCTTGAAGAATTGGAGGGTTAGGGTTAGAGATCAACTTGTGTTCATTACATTCACTTACCCTGGTCTAGTGTTGGGAAGCAAGTGGAACACCAGCAGCACAAAAAAAAAAAAACAGCTGTTAAAGGGTGGAAGAACTTCTCAGAATCAATGACCATCTATCCCAACTATGGGTTAAATAGCCTCACCAACCCAAGCATGGTGAGTACAACTACACCGTTGAAGACATGGTCAATCAAGGAGCGTCTTCCCAACAAGGGTGAGAACCCTGGATTTGCATTTGATCATTTATCAAATGCAAATCCAGGGTTTTACTTGTCCCTATTAATGATCTCTCTGAGATTGAGCACTTTCATTATAAAGACCACTTTAAGGCCTTATCATATATATATATATATATATATATATATATATATAATACAAATATAAAATTTGTCACTTAGCTAATTGATATTATTTTCAGCAAGCTAACTCTAGAGTTTTGTAGACAGACACACCAGCAGTCACTCCATCCACTAGCCAGGAGCTACCACCAATTTACAGTTTATTTTTTCATTTTGCATCACTTTTATATTGAGTTAAAAAAAATAATGTATGTTTTCATTGGTGCAAGGTTGATTTTTTTTAATTTTTTTTTTTTTTTTTTTTTCATTGTGTGTACATGTAGAATGTTGGGGGCTACTATCCTTTTTGGGATATATATGATAAAATATAGTCTGAAGTTATGCTATATTTATTGCTAAAAGTGCTCAATATCAATGATAGTGTAAATATAAGAGTGCACACTACACTGAGGTCAACACAGAGTGGTGACAGTCTTTCATTCTTGAAAGCAATCTTCAGGACATTATATATATATATATATAGGAAAAAGGTTTCATGGGACACATCCATCTCATTGGACTAAAGTGATGTTTACATTAATGTGACTATACATGTGCATAATGGAATTCTTTTTTAAATATATATTTTTAGTATATAATCTAGTTGATTTCATTTAGTTTTTTTTTTTTGTATGTTTCCAATACTTTCTTTATTAAATACCAAATTGTGTGTATATATATATATATATATATATATATATATATATATATGGTGTGATGTAATGTATAAATTGTCTAAATAAGGCAAAATTGTAAATAAAACTGACATCTCATTTTAACAGTTGTATTTACCAAAATTACGAAAAATGTAATGACATACTAAAGAGTCTCCTTGTTTAAGTTGGTGAATGCTGCCATAATCCTTGCCTTCAGTCTATCTTCAGTTTTGCAAAGAGTTTTGTTGATTTCTCACTTAACTGCACTTTTGCACATAATAATCAAGTGGGGTGCAGCCTGGGAAGTTAGGTGGCCAGATGAAAGAGGTGATGTGGTCACAAAAATTGTCTAACATCCATGACTGGGTTCTGCTTGTGTAGCATGGAGCAGAGTTCTTTTCATGATGTAGGCCTCTGTGTTGTGTCTGAGGCCCTCACCAACAAATTTGGATGCTCTTATCAGAGTGAGTTTTATTTGTTGGCGTATCTTTGTAATGACAATTAGACTCACCCAACTCTTAATGAATCCTCTGCAATTTCCTCAGATTGACGCACAAACACTTTGAAATGTTCATATTGGAGCTACTGATGTTGCTTCCAAATTTCTGGCAGTGAATTGCATCATAGTGCTCTTTTTCTCACAGATGGTGCCCAACAGACCCTGCAGTTGACAAAATCTAAAACAATGCACATGCATGAAATTAAAATATAAAATAGCCACAATTAACCCAATGCAGCCTCTGTTTGTTTGTTTGTGTGTGTGTATATATATATATATATATATATATATATATAGTGGACATTGAAGTCAACACCCAGAGGAAACAGTCAATTTCATGCTAAATGCAATCGTCAGGCCATGTGCATTGTGTTTTTGATTGACGTTTCATATATACCAGTCAGTGATGCATTCTATTCTAACAGTTATTTTGGTAGGTGTGGTTTGTTAATTTGTTTATTTACTTATTTATTTGCATTAATTCATTTTACTTGTTTTTATTTTATTTATTTATTTTGTATACTTGTTTGTTTTCAATTTTTAGGTAATGTAGTAAACATTTGTTTTCAAGTCTGCATTTTGAGATGATTTTAAATCATTTATTTAGTAGTTTGTTTTGGTCTGGGAAGGTAATTATAGTCATTTTTTTTCTTCTAGGCAGAATTTAGTTGTTTGTTTCCAGGTTCCTTCAGTTACTCCTCTCTCTCTCTATATATATATATATAATATATATATATATATATATATATATATAATATATATATATTTCTTTGTTATCTGCTGATTTTACAGTGGCTTTTTACATTGTTTTGCAAGCAATTGCAGTTTAAGAGACATTCATTCTTTGTTCTGCAGTTATAAATGGATTTAATCTGTTCAGGTGGTTTGTTGCTTGTTTTCATGTTGTTTTTTTTATTATTTGTGTCATGTTCTTGGTGCAACCGTAGCTGATTTTTACTGTGTTTTTGTTTAATATCTTTTGGAGAGTACTAGATGTGAGAAAGTGTTTGTGTATGAGTTTGAAGAATGTTTCTGTTTTTGTTGTATGGTTGGGTTGAACCATATGATGTTTCTCTTCTTGTTGGCTATTTTGTGGTGTGAATGTGAGTGTTACAAGGGATCCACTATCTTTTAAGGCTGTTTTATATGGTTTTACTGGAAGTATTGCCAAAAAACCTGCAGTTAATTGATTTAGTTATCTGCTTGATTATTGATGGCAAGTAGTTGGAAGATGTGTGTATAAACAGTGGCTTTTCATTGGGTTTTCTCCATGGTTTTTATGTACATTTTCTTAGGTTGAAGGTGACATGTAGAAAATCTACTTCATTTTGGCTAGTTTTTATGTTTGTCGACTCCCATATTTTTGAAAATCTTTTATTCTTTTTCTAGTTTTCTCTGTGTTTTGTTTGTTATAGTTTCTTAAGATTATGAGATCATCATCCCTGTAGAATCCTGTATCATTTCTATCGATTATTTTACTTAGATTGTGTAGCAAATATATACCAATGAGTTTGCAAGTTCTGCACCATCAAAGTTTCCCATTATAGTGTCAAAGGTCACTTTCTTTATCCATGCGTCTTCATTGTCAAATAGTATTGATTTGGGAGAGTGTTTAATGATTTTTATTTCATTTGTGTTTATTTTTATTTGTTCTTGAGTTAAGATGGCCTTATCTAGCATGAATCTGTTATAGAAGAGTTGAATTCTGTTATATTTAGTTGTATAAATTGGCAATTATGTTTGATTTTTAGATTGCTGAACCAGTCAATAGTTGTTTTTTGTTTTTTCACTGATTTACTCCCAACTTCTTCCTTAGCTCTGAATTAATTATTTCTTGTATTGTTTTACTTATTTTACCTAGTTCACTTTTTGTAGGGTTTACGAGTCTGCATGTTGGATTTATTCTGAAATTATCTTTGTAGTCTTTTAGTGAAAAGAAATTTTAGATAAATGTTTGCACCTTAGTGATGCAATTTATTTTGGCAATTGTTTTAGCTTCCTTATTGATATAGTGTTCTGTTGTTTTTTATGTATTTTTGTGTGTTTAAGTTATGTTGCCCTTAAGTAATTTGTTCTGTTTAGTAGGGGCATTTAGTTTGTATAAATTTCTAGTTTTGTCCACTGTGATAAATACGTTAGTTGAATTTTTTATTTTAGTTATCTCTTAGTTTTTTTTGGAAGGCATCATGTTGTTTATGGAATTTTGTTTCTTACTAAGTTATTCAAGTCTTTCTTGAAGTGGTCTGGTTCTTTGTGTTGTGGAGGACATTTGCATTGAGCAAAAATATAAAGCACATGGCTTGGCAATTGTGTTTAGCGTGAAACAGACTGTTGCCTCTGGTTGTTGACTTCTATATTTACATATTCTCTATCTCTGATATTGAACACTAACCCATAAATATAGCATACCTTAAAACTATATTTTATCATATATATATATATATATATATATATATATATATATATATATATAGATATATATATATATATATATATATATATATATATGCTGTAATATATGGCAAGAGTGTATTGAAGTGGGGGGGGGAAATACCTAAAGGATTGCTCTCCTAGCAACTACAGGAAAAGAGGCAGGAGGTAACAAAAATAACACTGCTTCAGAAACTTTAGGTGAAAAATACTCACGGGACTGAGTTCCCAAGACACCATGTCTTGCTCACTGTTGGTTTTTCCCCCGTTTTTATGGGCATAAGGCATTTTACAAAGACCCAGATCTTCACTAGTTACAGAGACACCTGTATTTAGACCATTTTAAACACTCTTTGCACACACACACACATACATACATATATATATATTTTTATTATAAGATGTTATAATACAAAAAATTTTAAATCGCTATGCAAAAGCTTTCATGTCTCAAAACTATGATTGTACTTCCTCAGGTGATGGTAGGTAACTGGTTATAAAAAGATATCTTAGGGAAATTCTTTTTTTCTCCTGTTTTGACTGTTGTAATTTATTTTTGCATTGTTTTCAATAGGAGTCTTCATTCCAAGCCTTTGCACAGTATATGAAGACTCAGAATAAACATCAGAGACAAAACAACTTTGAAAATAGCTTTTAATGAAAGATGTTTGAAAGAAAGATTGCTGCTGAAATATATATTATAATTATTTTTTTAAAAAATATGATTCCATCACAACACAGATCATCCTATGTTTCAAAACAGAAAATTTTAAATCTAGGCTAATTTTAAAGATTAAATAATCACTTCAGAATGGAACAAAACTCTGGATTGTAGATTTAATCTTTAAAATTAGTCTAAATTTGGAGTTTTCTGTTTTAAAACATAGAATGTTTTGTGTCATGATAGGATCATATTTTTAAAAAAATATATTAAGCTCTATGGATCATATTGAGCACTGTTTTTTTTTTTGTTTTTTTTTTAAAAATAAAAATAAAAGCTAAGAACTTTGAATTATAAACATCACTGTTCTTTCCTATTATTTTAAATTATATATATGTGTATATGTATGTATGTATGTATATGTATAATGTTCTGTCTATTTGCATCTTCCCTTTATTGGTTCAGAGGGTGAGTCTTTAGCTAGGCAAATTTAGTTTGCAATCAACAGTTATTTTTCTGCTAATGTTTGAGCAATATTTTTTACTTGACGTATTTTTTTCTTCCATTCATAAGTAACTCGGTTATTTACAAATATGAATGTAGTTGTGGACTCGATTCCATAGGGAGGACTTCTCAACGTTTGGATTATAGGATAAAGCAGCATTTACCTCCCAGGATTTTGAATCTGGCTGCTAGCAATAGTCAACCAGCTAATACATCCGGGTCATCTATTGCACAACACATTATGAATAGCAGGATTTGTATTACTGACTTTGGTGTGGAGCATTTTTCTATTCTATCAAGGTCCCACTCCTCATATAATCTCAAGTTTCTGGAGTCCTTATATATCAGATCCCGCAAACCTTCCCTCTGTAAACAGAGGGATTGTTTGCTGTGTCTGAATATTATTGGTCTCTAGTTTTCCTTGAAAAAAACTTTTTTTTTCTCAGCCTTCATTAGTCATCTTTAACTTACATGTCTATTCTTTTATTTCCCAGAATTCAATTTGATAAGACTGGGAGAAAACCGGTTATTTTTTAGCTATTAAATTTACACTGATATGCTTTTTTTTAATTTCGCTTATTCCTTGCTATAATATATATATATATATATATATATATATAGATAGATATGTGTGTATATTATTTATTCAAAAATTATAACATTACTACAACAATAATTACAACACCATCACTTGATAAGACACCAGAAGTGTTGAAACAAAATGGCTATTTTTGTTGTGATGTTATAACATTATAATTTTTGAATAAATGATATTTGCTCTATTCTCTATTGAGCACTCTTTGAAGAATAGTATTTTTAGTTATTGGAATTTATTCTGTCTACACCAATCCTATACTTATATAAATTCTGAATCAGAGACAAAGTTCAGTACTTATCCTATGTCGACTCTGAGTTTCGTAATTTCTCACTCACCAGTACTCTTTTTATTGTATATAATCATCTGTTTAATTGAATTGACTGTAGTGGATTTTGAATCTTTTGAAATTTTGACAGAGAAACAGTTTCACTGTGCAGTGATCTTTTAGGTTGATATATTATTTTTGTTAACTGGCTTTCTTTACAAGCAGCCACACCCTTCTCATTCTGTAAATTGATATTATTTACAAACTGGTATTCTCTCTTGTCAGCAAAAAACTGATTACTTGGAAGAAGAGATGTGTAGAATAATGAAAAAAATAATGGCCCAAAATGATGATGACAAATTTTCTGTTGTATAAACACAAAGTAATTTATAAAAGCTGACGTTAATGAAAAAAAGATTTGTAATCTTCACAAATGAGAAATGCTGATTTTTTAAGAAATGATTTTACTTTGTAAAAATTCACCAGATTTCTAATATTTGTTCCAGCCTGTTTGGAACAACAGCTAAGAACATCACCTCCTTAAATTTTAGACAATCCTACAGATGCATGCTGGAATTTCTTTCTAAACAATAAAAATTGACAAATTCTCTGTCTCATCCACCATATTATTGTTCTTTATTGTCTTTAAGTTAAAATGCTATAATCATTTGACTGTATCCCTTTTGTATGTTAACACCATTCTTACTTTACAAACATTTTGCTTTTATTACTGTTGTTTTGCCTAGTCTTGACTTACATATTTTCTGCTTAGTATTATTGATGTAATGGAATAACCTGTGACCACCATGACTGACTACACTAAAGGTAGTTGTAAGTCAATGGACTACAGAGACTAGCTGGGATCTGTTCCAGCTAAACAGTCGAACTATCTGCCTCTGAGCAGAGAGAAACCTGGACGAGGCTCCGCCAAAGGGCAGTCTCATTCAGGGAGGTTGACTGACCCTGAACCCGTTTATATGGTTTTGAAAGGGAATATTTTTGGCTGAGCCTATGGGCTCAGAGAACCTATGTTAAACCAGCCTTGTACCACATGCAACCCTCATGGGGGGGTAGCTAAATATACTAGCTGGGATCTGTTACTCAGCTATTAGCTATTGTTGAACTCTCTGCATTCAGAGAGGAACCTGGACGAGGCTATGCTGAGGGGCAGTCTTGTGCGGGGAGGTAGACAGACCTGAAACCATTTATGAGGGGTTTACAGGGAATTTTTGGCCAAGCATACAGGCTCGGATTGCCCCACAAAGAATTCAGCCTTGTGCCACATCCTACCCTGTGGGGAGGTTGGTAAATATTACTAGCTGGGATCTGTTGAGCATGACTCAGACTTATGTAAGAACTACCGACCTTCCAATAGTAGCATTCACTACTGGATTGACATGTGACGACCTTGTGCATAACTGTTATCCTTATTCTTATTGTACTGTTTTTTTTTTTTTTACAATAAACCTTATTTTATCCACCTTGTTTTTCAAGTATAAATTCCTATTAGCAATTAATATAACAATTATTTTGCTCTATTCTTTTTCTTCCTTTTCTTATTTGAGAACTTTTTCAATTCTGTTTGTTGAGTATTTTGCCAATTACACTTAGCCATAGCCAATTACTTTACACGCAAAATACAAGGCTCAAGAGTCATGTGATTTATTTTGGCTTATTATTGCTGCTTTTCTTAGATTTGATTTGCATTTTATATATATATATATATATATATATTTATTTATATATATTTATTTATATATATATATATATATATATATATATATATATATATTTATTTATATATATATTTATTTATATATATATATATATATATATTTATTTATATATATATATATATATATATATTTATATATATATTTATATATATATATATATTTATTTATATATATATATATATATATATATATATATATATTTATATTTATATATATATATATATATATATATATTTATATTTATATTTATATATATATATATATATATATATATTTATATATATATATATATTTATATTTATATATATATATATATATATATATATTTATATATATATATATATATATTTTACATATAGGTTTAATATTATGGGTCGAGCACATGTAAATATAAAAGTGAACACTGAGGTCAACAGCAAGTGGCGATAGTCTGGTTCATCATCTGTCTATATTTCTGAAATGAGGTATTGCAACTATTTAGACTATTTACATTGTTTGGACTGTTGTCATCATCTTTATTGCCATATTCATGACATTTCGGCTGTTGTATACTCCGGCCTTCTTCAGGTGATATCTGACATCCTACACCCATGGGCTAAATAAACAGTGCAGTTCAAATTCCAGCAAATATTACCTGAAGAAGGCAAGACTGAACCACAGACAGTGTTGTGAGTATGGTAATAAGGATAATAGTCTGAACAATGTAAATAGTGCAAATAGCCTGTTTCATGCATAAACACAGTTTTCAGGCAATGTGTATTCTGTTGTGTTTTGGCTCAATTATTTATATATTCTGGTCAACAGTGCATAATAGGTCAATTGTATTATCCTAATGGTTATTGGGTAGGTCATAATGGTTATTCAAAAAGTTATTGAGTAGGAATAGTTGTTAATCTGAATGTAGTTATTTTATAGTGATGAGAATGAACAGGAAAATATTAACAAAAGTCAGAGACTTGTTTGCTAATCAAATATTGATTAGCTACAAGCATGTTTTTAATACTTGCTTTCATCCTTTCTCTATGTAAATAATGTTGTGAAGAAGATAGGCACAAATATAGAAATCTTAATAAAATCAAAGGCTTGTATGCTAATCAAATATTAATTAGCTATAAGCATGTTTTTGCTAAGAAAATATTTACTAAAGAACTAGATTCATAATTAAAATTGCATTTTAAGACTGCAAATTTACCTAGATAAATATAACCGAAACATTTACTACTTGTAATTTAGTACTGTATATAGGGACATTTTTTTTTTTTTTCTTCAAGGTGTTGGCATTCCACACTACTTCAAACAAAAGATTAGGAAGGAAACCTCCCCAATCAATACTGAAAAGGTGATGACAGCTACTGAACTTGACAAACCTGTTTTCCTGAAAAATTGTTTTTTTTAACCCTAGAACACTAACTATGGGTATATAGTACCCAGTGCAAATTTTCCTATTTTTAATTATAATTTTCAGTACCTGATTTTTTTACCTAAATAAGATGTTTTTCAGTTCCTATTAATGTTAACCCAATGTACAAATTTTGAAGAGCCTGCATGTAAAATATTTCAAATAAAGATTTATATTTAATACTTTTTTGATATTTTCAAAATCGGGTACGATATACCTGTGGTTAGTAGTGGTGTAACTTTAATTGATGGTTAGTGTTCTAGGTTTAAAGAAAGGTTTTACAAATTTCAACCAACAGCAATACTGGCTGCTTTGTCAGCAAATGCTGAATGTTTCTTTAGAAGGAAATTGATAATATTATCATTACCATTAAATAATCATTTGGTAAATATTGAACTTACGTTATTTCTTTCAGACTTACGGCATTCGGCATAAAAAAACAAATGAAATTGAAATCACAACTTATGTTGATTATGTTGAGATTGACAGTCCTGCTTGGATTTCTGGAATGCGAAGAGGTAAGATGAAAAATTTCTAAAGATTTTTCTATTTTCTACGTGAGAAATTTCCTATGGGTGCATCATTCCTCAAGTTTTTTTTTTGTGTGTGTGTGTGTGTGTGGGGGGGGTGATTTCAGATTTGTTTTTAATACGAATAAGATGAGTGAAAAATTCTGTGCTTTCCAGTCTAATGGTTTAAACAGCTTTGTCATGGGGTAATGGTCAAAACCCAGAGGTCACACTCTGTTTCATGCTAAAGACAATCATCTGGCTTGACGATTGTGTTTAACATGAAACAGTGTCTGGGTGATGACTTCAATGTCCACTTTTATATTTACATATGCTCTATTTTTGATATTGAGCACTTTAACTGATAAATATAGCATATCTTAAAACACACACACACACACACACACACACACACACACATATATATATATATATATATATATATATATATATATATATATGGCATGTGGAAACTAGAAAACGCATGAAAAAAAAAGCAAGTACTATGTGAAGGGAGAAACAAAAAGTCTTAATTTTTATTGTACTCAAGAGGAACAGGATACAGCCCTGGGGGTATTTTATGTTCCTGATGAGGACATCTGATATTCTATTGTTCAATGAACAACAACCAGCTACCACAGACATTTTGTCACAAGCTTAGTAACAATTTGCAATCTCCACCAATGAGCAGTCATGTAACCCTTGAGGGTCTCTTAAGACATCAGTAGATTCGTCTTGTTACAAAGTAAGATAATCACTGATATCCGCTCATATCTTGCTCAACTAAATGCCATTAAATAAATAGGCTGCTTAAGATTCACTTAATGTCTAACAGTGGTGAAAAAAAAATTATTTTAAATTTAAACCTAGAAAAATATTTTTTATATTTCTTTCATCTTTTAAGCAAAGTGTTAAACTGCACAGAATAAAATGATTTGAGTCATATGATAGCTATGAACAGGCTGTTGAAATCATTTTTCAAGGAACAAAAAAGATGTGGGGGGGGGGGAAATCAATTTCTCTAGTTTCATTTATTCTGTTCTGCTTTAAGCCAATGAATAAATTAAGTTACATCTTCTTCAGTGATGAATGAACCTTGTGAAAATGTCTTTTATTTTTATCCTTCAATGCCACACCTTTCAGGGAGTATACAGTCATAGCTCTCCACAGTTTCCATTTCTTTATTAACAGTGAATTATCATGATCTCTTGGGAAAGATGGTGAAGAAGTTCCCTGTTGTTTTCACCATTGTTTTGATTTCGGACTTTCTTCTCTTGGAGGCTTACGGTCATATCACATTAAAACATTGGTTCCTATATGATCATCAAAGTTAAGCAACAAGTGCAGTACTGGATTAGTGACCTGGTTTCATCAATTTACAGTTGAATTGGCGAGATGTAACCATAAGTTTTATGCTAACAGTTTCTTTTCTTTGGTTTTCAAAAATTTAATTACAATGTCGATCATTATCTAGTCTTCCTAATTACTCTTCTATTATTCTTGCTCCTTAATAATGTTTCAATATTTTTTTTTATTCCTTTCACCTTTTGTCTTAGTGACTTTTCTGCCTTGCTTGGGTTGAAATGATTAAAAAATATATATATATTAAACAGCTGATTTGAATGGATTTTGCTTTTGGTCTTAAAGGGGATGTTATCCTGTCTGTAAATGGAGAAAGTGTTGAGCAGTCAACACATCAACAGCTCGTTGAGAAAATCAAGGCCTGTACGCAGAACATGAGGTGACAATTTCTTTTTATTCAAATCGTTTACATTAAATTCTTTACATTTTGTTTTAAAATTTTTTGTTTTTTTTCTTTAGTTTTACAATTTTTCACTTTTTTCTTTTAGTTTTAAATTTTTTTACTTTTTCTGTTTAGTTAAAACCACATTCAGAATTAGGACTTTAGAGATGAGATTAAAGACTATAAGAATCTACTTGAAAATCCTTTTGATATGACACGACCATCAATGTGCTACAAAGCAAAGTTCAGAATTAGAAACTTTGAAATGGGATTAAAAATTTAGATATAGCAGTCAATGTACCATGATCCCTCTTTAGAATCAAAACCATGAAGATCAGATTAAAGGCTAAGAATTTATATTTGAACTATTATCCTCATCTTTGTTGTTGTTATCATGTTTCATCCATTGTGCCATCCAGCCTTCCTTAGATGTATATTGATTTGAATAACAGGGCTAGAAATAAAGACACATGAGAGGAATGAGTTAAACATATTAACAGAAACAGCAATACAAACGACTGCTACAGCAAGAATGTTTGGTCTGACTGCTGGAAACTTTCCTCTCCAAAAGGCAATACCTGCTCCTATTTATAGCTGGGAGTGTCGATGCATACATGGATAAATTACCATAACAATAACCTACAGGGAATTCTGAACTGAGGAATCTACATGCCAATAAAAGCTGCGGGGAAAACAGCAATTAGCAAGACATAGTGTCTTGTGAAGCCAATCCCGTGCGCATTTTGTTTCTCAAGTTGCTGTTACTTCCTGTTTCTTTCCCCTCTCTCCCTGTTATCCCCATCATTGTTAGGAGAGCAATTGGTTAGGTGTTGCCCCTCGCTCCAATCTCGACACTTCACTTACATTACAACAGAGCCACTCTCTTCTTCATGTTAATAAAAGCGGGGGTGGGGGAAACAGTAGTTGGCAGTCGGCAAGACATGGTGTTTTGTGAAGTTGGCCCTCTGGGCATTTTGTTCCTGAAGTTGCTCTGGTTTCCAAAGCAAAATGTTATTTTTTGTTACCTCCCATCTCTTTCCTCTCTCTCCCTATTATTCCTGTAGTTGTTGGGAGAGCAGTCAAGTAGGTGTTTTCTCCCAACCTCAACAGATTCCTTGCTTACATTAAAACTAGCTATTTCGGCACTCATGGCTGATGGCAAGTTTGACCTGAAGCTAATCCCTGAATTTGATGGTTCAGTCCAGAGTATCGCTATTGTTGAATGGTTTGAAATGGCTGAACTAGTCTGTGCAGCTTGAAGAACATTGCTAGCATTCTGCCACTTTGATTGACAGGAGGCACATTTGCTGTTTTCCAACAATGATGAAAGCTGTATCAGGGATGCCCTGTACATTGCCTTTGCCACAGATCCATTCATAGCATATGACCAGTTTGTAGCTAGGTACTTGAATTCAAATGGATCTGTTGATGTTTACTTGGTAGACCTCCACGGGCTGTCAACCTTGTATGGAGGAGTGTTTGACTGGGGACTTGCATATGCATTTGTAGCAGGGTTTCCTGCTCACGTCAAGAAGCTGCTTTGCACTTCCTTTCAAATAGATGTCCTGGATGTCAACCAGCTATTACATTGGGCTAGAGCGATACTGAAGGATTATACACCAGCAGTGGAATTGATTGCGGCAGCTGCAAAACCTGAGCAACTAGGTACAGGCTTGATTTCCGCCAATGATACACAGACTGATATCATCTGCCACAGATGTGGTGCTAATCACTTGGTTTGATATTGTTTGAGTCAAGGAACTGGGCAAGGTGAGAGTCATCAAGAAGACAGTCATACGGTGCTATTGCTATGGTAAACTGGACCATATATCATGGAAATATCTGGGAAAAT
Organism: Acanthosepion lycidas; assembly: GCA_963932145.1. Taxonomy (NCBI): domain Eukaryota; kingdom Metazoa; phylum Mollusca; class Cephalopoda; order Sepiida; family Sepiidae; genus Acanthosepion; species Acanthosepion lycidas. The sequence continues at coordinate 779,521 of OZ010615.1, forward strand.
GGAATCAGGGGGATAGACATCAGTGCCAATAAATGCTGCATTGCCTGTAGTCAATATATTGGTCGATGGAGAATGGTTTTCAGCTATCATTGACTCTGGCTGCTCTCTGTCAGTTGTTAGTGCAGAGTAATGTCAGTTGTGGACTGGAAAGCATATACATGTGGAGATGATCAGTGGCAGAATGCAGTCATGCTGTGGTGTCAGGATGGTTAATATCTGCACAGACAATGCCAACTCAGCTAAGGTTGATATCCTTGTGGTATATGACAAACCTATAGGCTTTGGCTTACTTGCTAGAATAGACGTGATAACTGCATTAGGTGGCATCTATGTCATGCAGACTGGAGTTGTACAATTCTGCAGCAAAGAAAAACCAACATGTGTGGTGATCCATATTGACCAACCTGACTTTTTTGGAATTTAATCACCAGCAAAGGATCTGGAATGCAAAAAGAAAATGGACATCAGGTTTGGTGTCGGCTTATTTATACAACAGGGTATCTCATCTTGGGTATGATGTTAAACTGCATCCAGCAGCAAGGCCTCTGATCAGGAGGTTTTGAGGAGCATGGAACCACCTCTTAATTGCTGGTATTCCCAGGTCCACCCTGACCCAGCTATGGGAAAATAGTGAACTCCTAGTTTACCACACGTCCATCATGGGTATGATGATAAACTACATTTGAGACCATGGGTATGACATTAAACTACCTCCGAGTCCATGGGTATGACATTAAACTACCTCCGAGTCCATGGGTATGACATTAAACTACCTCCGAGTCCATGGGTATGACATTAGACTGGATCTGCCTCCATGGTTATGACGGTAGACTGGATCTGCCTCCATGGTTATGACGGTAGACTGGATCCGCCTCCATGGTTATGACGGTAGACTGGATCCGCCTCCATGGTTATGACGGTAGACTGGATCCGCCTCCATGGTTATGACGGTAGACTGGATCCGCCTCCATGGTTATGACGGTAGACTGGATCCGCCTCCATGGTTATGACGGTAGACTGGATCCGCCTCCATGGGTATGACGGTAGACTGGATCCGCCTCCATGGGTATGACGGTAGACTGGATCCGCCTCCATGGGTATGACGGTAGACTGGATCCGCCTCCATGGGTATGACGGTAGACTGGATCCGCCTCCATGGGTATGACGGTAGACTGGATCCGCCTCCATGGGTATGACGGTAAACTCTATCTGCATCCTGGGTACAGCGATAAATTACATCCACATACTGGGCATGGTGATAAACTACGTCCAACAGAAAAGTATATATATAAAGCTATACATTTCTGAAGGAATAATGTAGCAAGCAATGCGTTTTTGAAAAACAATATTACCAGCTATAGGTTTTTGGAAAAATAATATTACCAGCTATACATTTTTGAAAAATAATATTGCCAGCCATATGTTTTAAAAAAAAAAATAAAAATATTACCAGCTATACGTTTTTTAACAAAACCTTATTCAATGGAACTGTAACTGGGGTTAAAAACACTGTGAAAGTGTAAAAATGGGTTTTAATACCAGAAACTCTTTGAAAAAAATTATTACCATCAGTACATTTTTGAAAACCAAATGTTGCCAGCAATATGTTTTTGAAAGAAAAAAACCTAAACAAATCTTAAAACACAAAGTAATCCAATGAACCAAACAGGAAAACAATGATCACAAATACACATAAGATATTTCAATGGAACTGTAGAGGAATAAATAAATAAAATATTACCAGAAATAAATTTTTGAAAGGAAAAATATTACCAGTAATACGTTTTTGAAAAGATATGCCAGCTGTATATTTTTGGAAAAATACTATTACCAGCTATATATTTCAGAGGAAGGAGATACTGATAGAAATGGATTTCTAACAAAACAAAAATATTATCAGAAAAAAACAAAAAAATGTCAGCATTAAATGATCCATTGAGGTTGATATGCCGTAAAACAAAACAAACAACCAGGGTATCAGAGTACTCCATTTAAAAGAACATTAGGGATACCTTTGAATGAGACCCCCAGACATGGATCATCAATGGTTGGCTAACACCATACCATGAAAATAAACTGGGGCCACCCAAAGGCTTGATGCCGTTAATGACTGTCGTGCAGCACAACAAAGAAAAAGTGCACTCAGTAATGGACTATTGCAAGCTCAACAAACACATTGATGTGTTCACTGCAAATGCGGATGTTTTTTCAGCCAAACCAACAAGAGGCAAATGTGGCCATATTTGACTTGTGAAAAGTGTATCGCCAAGTATGTGTGCATGAGTCAAAGCATGATGATCAAGGGGAAGTAGTTTTGCCTAATATCCATTATTGCCACCATGCAGTCATAGAAGTCAATTGGGAGAGCGATGTCAGTGTAATTGATGATGTGTATGTCAATAAGAGCTTCATGTCTTGGGAAAAATTGACTCAATATGGGCTGATGTGCAAAGACCCAGATCATTTGAAGAACAGGGCTCACATGCTTGGTCTTGAACGCAACACTCTGCAGTTGATGTGGGGAAGCATGATCCCAAATGTTCTTGATTTTATGACTTGGCAGAATATCTTCTCAGCTGGGTTTATCAAGTGGTGAGAAAATGCAGTCAAAAAAGGATGAGATGACCAAGTTGATGTCATCCTCCTCAAGCAGATGGTGAAGGAAACTGTAGACAGTGCAACAGGAAGATCCTACCCAGGGCGATTAGTGTGTAAACAGATGTGAAGTCAATGTGTGGGTCAATGCAAGCTCCCTGTGGCAGTCTACACATAAAAACCAATTCCTTTTGTCTGTACCACTGATTGCCTGAAACTCTCACCTCTCAGTGTGAATTCAATACCTGGTGCAGGCAGGGGAGAACTTGGATAGGGAGATAACTGATAACTGACATCCATTAAACATGGCATGTAGAACTAGAACACTCTACCCCAATGAGCGAAATAAAGGGTTCAGTTCGACATTCCAACCACCTGAAGAAGGCCGGAGCGTACAACAGTTGAAACATTGTAATAAATATGGCGACAAAGATGAGGATGATAGCCTGAATAATGTAAATAGTGTTCACAATGATACGAGTTCTGCAGCAGAGAGTTCCAGCCTTTGTCTGTGGATAAGACATGCATTTGTGATTCCAATGCACACATGTCCTGACAGGAAATGAAATAATGGATTAGTGTCACAGGAGTGTCAAGAGGACTGTCACCAGGATGAAGTGTTGAAGTGGCTCATCTACTGGTAATTCCCAAAGATGATACCTCACCACTGACTGTACCCACAAATTAAGTCTAACAATACAAGGTTCAAGGAATTGATTCAGTACTTCCAATGATGTCTGAGGTGGGCCACAGTGTGTATAAAGTGGGAAACCTTGTTTTGGTAAAGGCCCCACACAACCAATGTACAACTTTCAGAAATAACTGGAATTGTTAATCTGCAATCCGTCTTCGTGGACGGAATGCACCATCATGTCAGAGACTACTTCGTTCCCGGAGTCCACAACTAGTCTGGCAGTGAGGATAGACCAGATAATCCCATGGAGGAAGAATCACATGGGGACAAGGTGAAGGAACATAAACCAGTCCTACTTCAGAGAAGCACTCAAGGAAAGAGACCTGTAAGCTCTTGTATCTCTGATCAGGAGATCAGTGAATGTATATCGAGACAGATGCAAAAGTGGCTTACGGACATGTTTGTCAATACCAGTTATATCCAGGTTTTTTTTCTTTTAGCAGCAGGACATTTTGGCATATCAAACTAGATGTGGGCCACTCTGCAAGTGGTCAAGATCTGGGGTCTTTGCAAGATGCTTCATGACAATAAAAGCTGGGAGAAAACAGCAGTGCAGCAAGACGCAGTGTCTTGTGAAGTCAGTCTCCTGGGCATTTTGTTCCTACAGTTGCTGTGGTTTCTGAAGCAATTTTATTTTTTGTTACTGCTCATCTCTTTCCTCTCTCTCCTTATTATCCATGTAATTGTTGGGAGAGCAATCAATTAGGTGCCCCACCCCAATCTCTTTCCTTACATTACAACAGAGAGCACAATTGCCTAAAGCTGATAACAACAAAGATGTCCGAATATAAAAGTGTAAATGATACCTCCAATCCAGAAATTCAGCAGCATCTGCCTGTGGATGAGAGGTTGAAGGATGGAGAATAATTCATCAACCACAAGGACTTGGAGACACTTTTTGAACTCTATTGACTGGTCAGCTCCTGCCTAAATATGATAACTCCATTTTCAGCCTTATCTGGCTCTTATTGGGTTGGTGCATAATTATCAGGCGTTTTTAAACGATATTTATTATGAAAAAAAACATAATAACATTTTTAAATGAGTATGATTATCAACATGGATTTTTATAACCTGAAAATAAAATATTTTTATTAATAAGAAATAAACAAAACAGCAATTTTTATTAAATAACTCGCTTACAAAAACGCCTGATAATTATGCACCAACCTAATATAAAGACAAAGGAGTGCAAGAGGAGTCAGGTACTTACTGGAGTGGTACAGGAAGCCAATCATTTTACCTGCATCTTTAGAGATGAATTGTATATGAGTTCCACTTGAGGTCAGGCATGAGTTTGAGGCCCAATATCCTCTCAAGGCACAGGGCCTTCTCGAGGGGATAACCGTTCATCATGACTGGCGGTAGTTTGAGATCTGATCAGTGGTGATGGAATGTAACCACTTTGGTTTAGAGACATCAAATATAACCAGCCAGTTTTTTCCCCACTGGGATGGTTAGGGTTAGATTGGAGGAGAGGTCAGCTGCCAATTTCTTATTGTCAAGAGTTTTAGAGGTACGTCTGTATAGCGTCCATCCTAGGTATGACAATAAACTACATCCGCTGTCCTGGGTATGGCGATAAACTACATCCACGTCCAGGGTAAGACGATAAATTATGTCCACCAGCAAGGCCTCTGAAAAGGAGGTTTTGAGGAGCATGGAACCACCTCTTAATTGCTGGTATTCCCAGGTCCATCCTGACCTGGGGTGATAGCACCTGTTAGGAGTCCAGCTATGGGCAAATAGTTAACCCTGATACTGAGGTAAAAAGCATTATAAAAGTGTAAAAATAGGTTTTAATACCAGAAATACTTTGTAAAAAATTATTACCAGAAATAAATTTTTGAAAAAACAAAAAAAAAAAAACTATTACCAGCAATATGTTTCTGGAAAAATAATATTACCAGCAATATGTTTCTGGAAAAATAATATTACCAGCAATACGTTTCTGGAAAAATAATATTACCAGCTATACGTTTCTGGAAAAATAATATTACCAGCTATACATTTCTGGAAAAATAATATTACCAGCTATACGTTTCTGGAAAAATAATATTACCAGCTGTACATTTTTGAGGAAAAAAATATTAGCAGAAATAGAATTTTGACAAAACAAAATATTACCAGAAAAAAAAAAAAAAAAAAAGAAAGAAAAGTTGTCAGCATTAAATGACTCATTGAGGTTGATATGCTGTAAAACAAAACAAACTACATCTGTGTCCCGGGTAAGACGATAAACTATGTGAACCAGAAAGGCCTCTGATCAGGAGGTTTTGAGGAGTGTGGAACCAGCTCTTAATTGCTGGTGTTCCAAGGTTCACCTTGACCTGGGTGGTAGCACCTGTTACCATCCCAGCTAGCTGCAAATAGTTAACCCCAAAACTGGGGTCAAAACATTATGAAAGTGTAAAAATAGGTTTTAATACCAGCAATAAATTTTTTGAGCAAAAATTATTACCAGTAATACATTTTTGAAAAAAATATTACCAGCAATAAAAATTTTGTCGGCATTAAATAACCTATTGAGGTTGATATGCTGTAAACCAAACCAAACCGTATAGCATCATAGACATTTGCAAATGATCAGAGTATATTCTTAGGTAGATCACTTATATAAATTTTTGTAACATTTTACTTGATTTGAGGAAGTCAATTTTTGACATATTTTTCTGCCACTGTTTAATTTTTTTTTTTTTTTTTTTTTTTTTTTTTTTTTTTTTTAACTATTTACAATTTTATAATAATTAATTTTCAATCCCTTACCTAATATTTTAAAAATCTTGTATTTCAAATATTCAGTGTTTTTTTTTTTGTTTTTTTTTAATATTTTTCAATGTCTATTTTTATTTTTTCATTTTATTTTTAAAAATGTTTTTAAAGTTATTTAATATTCTTTCATAATATTTGTTTAAATTTAAAAATGTTTTCTTCTGCCATCAGATTAGTGGTTTTATTTGAAGACTGCTGCCGAAAAGTCGAGCTACATGATCGTTATATAAAATTAAAAGTAAGTAACAAAAATTTCTCATGGAACATGTTGGTTATAAAATAGATTTCATCCATCAATATATCAATCATTCAAACTATCCATGGCAATTGGTAATCATACATACTTTTTTTTTTTGTTTTTTACTGTGAGTTTCGTTCAGTACAAGGCCTGGGGGCCACCTAAGTATAGAGGGTTGCAGAGTAAGAGGCAGTTTATGTAGTTAGGAGGGGAATTGAAAAGGTTAAGATCAGGGAAGCATCCTCTTGGGAGTCGGTTCTTCAAAGCAGGTAGAGGGTTAAGAGGCACAGTTTATGGTGAGATGTGGGGAAAATAACTGTTAACCCTAGACTTGAAGAGCTTAAAGGTTGTAGTGATTGAGGAAACATTCTCTTGGGAATTGCTTTCACAAAGCAGGTAGAGCGTTACAGAATATATACAGATATGTGGGGGGAAAAGTAAAGGTTAATCATAGACTTGAAGAGGTTAGGATTGTAGCGACCGAGGAAACATCCTCTTAGGAGTTGGTTTCACAAACCAGTGGTTCATGGAAAGAAGCTGTTCAACGATCAAGCGTGCTATAATCCATTAGCGTCATAGGTGCATCACATGTACTGCAGTCATAGCAGCAATGGTGTGGCTTGGGAAAGATAGCCTGACAGAATCTAACCCTTTTCAGGGTAGTTTGAATTTTGTTAGGCATGTAAAAGATTGAATAAAGTCTCTAATTTTTAATAACCAGTTTAGAAATTACTACAGAAACCTGAAGAAGGCCTGTGAGTGCAATGACTGAAACAACCAAGATGAGAACACTAATATAATAAATTGGTATTTTTGGCATCAGTTAACGTTCCCAAAAGAAAAAAAGTATCAAAAGGATGTTTTTTTTTTTGTTTTTTTTTTTTTTTGAAACTATTACTGCATGCATACCTGGTAATTTTTATTGATTTAAAAAATATTTCTAGAATTTCATTAAAACCCAAATGCATGAAACTGGATTTATTTTCTTGAGAACTGAATAAAAGAATTAAACATTATTTACAGGGTTTGGCAGAAATACCTCGCAGAAAAACCTCCCACATATACCTCGCAGAAAAACCTCCCACTTATACTTCCTAGAAGAACCTCCCACATATATATCCCAGAAAAACTTCCTACTTATATCTCCCAGAAAAACCTCCCACATAATAAGACATTTGTGGTAATGGTGTCTTCATCTAGCTAATGTCTTACCACTATGTGGGATGTATTTCTGGGAGGTATTTCAGCCACACCCTGTATTTTATTAGATTATTTATTTGCAAAAATAATTTTATATTTACAAGTTAATAAAAAAAATTTTCCTTCATAAATTTATAAAACGTCTGAACAAGAAAATTTAAAGAAACTCATGGCAAGTAATTAATTTTTTTTTTTTTTTTTTTTTTAACCATTTCACTACAAACAAGGTAGAAAAGCCACTAAGACATAAGAAAAAAGTTAACCATTATTAAGTAGTGATAACAAATAAAAGAAGAATCAAATAGGACAGTAGATAATGATTGACATTACATTTAAATCTTTTCTGGAAAGTATGGAGCTGGAAGATGGTTCCACAAACGAGAAGTACAAGAGAAGAAATTGTTAGCATAGAACTTATGGCTACATCTAATCAATTTAACTTTAAATTAATTACACCATGTTGCCAATCTAGTACTGCACTTAAGTTAATAAACACTTGGTACCAGAGTGGAAAGTTCATCAGAACAATTATGATGAAAATATTTATGGAAAAGGTACAGAGAAGCTACATTATGATGGTGGGAAAATTGACGAGATGCCAGGTCAGGATCAATTAACATTGCAGATTCTTCTTTGGATCTCATCAAGTATCTCTAAATATATAGCAAAAGCACCGAACTATATGTGGTAGCAATATTCAAAGCATGGACAAATGGTAGACTTAAAATATGTAAGATAGATTCTGGGGAGAAAAAATTGTCCTGCACAACACAGTAAAGCAACATTCGAAAGAATCTTTTTTCTAGGTATTTCTTTCATTTGCTATTGCCATATAAAATAGTTTAGGATTTATGCTTTTTTTTCCTTGAGAAGTGACAACAAAAATGTTAAACACTGTTTATTAGGTTCTTTATTTACAAGAATTTTATATTTACAAGATAAGAATAAGGGAATCAATTACAAAGCAGTTTGATGAAAAAAATTATAATTAAAAATTAAATCTAATAATTAAAATTATTAAAAGTTCCCACTGGATTGTAGAGCATGAAGAGAACAACTTTTTTACTATGTTTGTTAAATTTTGTTAACTCTTTATCCAAAAAAAACTTAGACAAAAATTATTCTTTAATTCTTAATTTTATCTTATAACTAGCTGATTTACCCACACCTTGCTGTGTTTCACATATTTTTGTAAAAAAAAAAAAAAAAATGTTTGATTATAATAGTTGGAGAAAAGTGATGCATTTCAATATTATTCAATGATCTTGCCAATGTAACCTCCATCATCTGGCTTTCTCCTTCTATATTTTGGTTAGGAGTCATCTAATTTAAATCAAGTGGGGGGGGAATTTTCAGTGGGAGGTTTTTGAATCCCAACCCCCAGAGACCCCTTTCATCAAAATTTCATGAAATATACTTATCCAAGTAAAGTACCCTTGGAGTCATTCCCTTGTCCAAATTTAAATTTAGTTTATATCAAAGAGAAAAAAAAAATTTCAGTAGGTGTTTGTGACCCCTAGGGTCCCCATTTTGATCAAAATGAAATATTCTTATTCAAGTACCCTGGGTAATATAGTTTCAGAATATATATAGTTATGGGGATCTATCTCCAAAACCCTAGGAGGTGTTCAATAACAAACAGACAGAGGCTACAACTTGATATATATAAATTTGTGTTCATCTTGTCTGGTTTTCTAAGTAAAATAAATGTAAACTCCAACACCTCACTCTGACACAAAACTCTGATGGTCAGCACATGAAGAGCACTTCTTTCCGACTGAGAAGAATGTTATTTAGCTCTCCCAGACCCATGCTGAATATTGGCTAATACCTGCCCAGAATCATTCATATGCAAATTTTATCAGCACCATCTACTTTAAGTAGAATGTCCTCTCTCAACAGCCAATTGTGGAAGGGGACATAACTCCTGGTGCTTACTGTACCACATGCAACCAACTCTTGGTCGCTTGTTGGGTTGACCTGATTCTCCATTACACAATTGTAAACTTAGCCTTGTTTCCTGATAGTTCAAAAAATCAGATCACCTCCAGTTCCAATCATTTTTTTCTTTTTATTGCTAAAGTTAACTTGAGCCACTCAAGGTAGAGGGTAACTGAATGACATATGTGATATGAATGCCATAGAAAGTGAAGGCAATGAGAATGAAGATAGATAATGATTGACTCTTGAAAAGGCCAAGATTTTAGTTTTCAGGGAAGTCTCGAAGCCGGAATCCATTCTTGAAGAAGCCAAGATTGTAGCATTCAGGAAGCATTGACACAGGAGTCCGTTCTTGAAGCGGTCAAGATTGTAGTGTTCAGGAAGCATCAATGCAGGTGTTCATACTTGAAGAGATCAAGATTGTAGTGTTCCGAAAGCATCGACACAGGAGTCTGTACTTGAAGAGGTCGAGATTGTAGCATTCAGAAAGCATCGATGCAAGAGTCCGTTCTTGAAGAGGTTAAGATTGTAGCGTTCAGAAAGCATCAACACAGGAGTCCATACTTGAAGAGGTCAAGATTATAATGTTGAAGGGGATGTATGTTTGCTTGGGAGGGAAAAGCTGTCTGTGTGAAACTTTCTCTTCACTGGATAAATGGTCCCACTACCTGTTTGAATTTGAAATATAGATTTCCTTTTTTATTTTGACAGAAGGTCCTCAAGGAAAAAAGAAGGGAACTGCGGCTTTTAGAAGAACAGGAACATTGTATTCTTCAAGGTAAGTTTAAAAACGGATGCAAGAACTATTCTTTCTGGTGTTGAGTTCTCGATGAGTCTGGTTTTTCAATCATAAATAGACCCCCCCCCCACCTATATTTTCTTGCCAACAAAAATGACAAAGAAAAGTGCCTCTTTTAATTCTATGTTAGTCACCTTAGATTTTTGAAAATTGGTAGACTGTTGGTTTTTGTTGTCAAAAACTGAACTACAACTGTGTCATGTCATATTCTGCTTCTGCACACTCTCGTGGAATCAGGAGAGTACTAGGAAGGAGCATAAGTCAAAAAATTGGCAATTGCAGGAATTGTGAATACTTATAGGTACCCTCATATGACTAATGCAGGGTTAAATGTAGCTCTATATGAAGGGCTTTAATTCAGCCTTTACATTCTTGGAAGATCATTATTGTCTTAATCTTACTGGTACTACTTGTACTACTACTAATACAATTCTCTATTCATAAAAATAGAAGGAAATTTTTTTTTTCAGTAATAATTTCCGTAGATTAACATTAATTAGATCTTTAAGCTGCAAGATTTGTTAGAATTGAAAAATAATGATTTTTTTTTTTTTCTCCAATTGAAAAAGGGGTTCTTGTTTGTAATGTGCTTTCATTATTGATATCTGAATTTTTACATTTCTTTAGATTTTTTTAAAACATTTTAACATTTTTTTGTAATTTTTTTTTTTTTTTTTAACTTTCTTTTAAATTTGGGGAGGGGATTTTTTTTCAGAAACACATGCAAAATCATTAGGAGACAATAATTATTTATCTTAAAGAGTCAACTGATGTGTGCTTTCATTAATTTATGTAAATTTTTGTTCTTTAATTAAAAATGTATGTATGTTTTCCTTTATATAAAAAATCTTTTTACAAAAAAAAGTTTTTGTGGGCAGAACAACTAAGTCCAGATAACTCTGTAAAAAAAAAAAAAAAACCCAAAAAACACAGATCAATTTTACACTATTGATATTATGAACAGGACCCCCCCCCCATTTCTAAAATGGTAACAAATCAATATTTTTTTTATTCTGACAATGTCACAACTTGAGGAAGGTCAACTTAAGTAGTGTCATCTTCCCTTCTGAAAAGAGGGTACATCTTTTTCATTTTTTTTTGTGCATTTTTCTGATAATGCCTTCAAAATTTCTAACTGCAATTTACAAAAGAGCAATTACTTTATTAAAAAATTTGTTTAACTTTCAAATACAGTTAACCCTCTCCAGACAGACTGATCAGATTTTGCTGGTCAAATACATACATTTATTTACAACTAAATCTGATAACCCCACTTAGCTGTAGAGGGGTATATGCTATATAAATCAGCTTCAACATGGCAATTTCTATGTTGCAACATCATGCTTCAAAATTAGAATGCTCATCAGACAGAGGGATCTTGATTCTGATAAAAGTCAATCCAGAGAAATAAATGAATTTTGTTCCAATGATGACATTAAAAAAACAGGTGTTTTCAGTGTGGAATATAAAAGGGCAGTGAGCCTAGTCCGGTTAACCATTAATTTTCAGGAGTGATTTTGATCTTCACTAAGAGCTTCATATGAAATTGAGAACTAAATAACCTAACAAGGGTTGACATTTTACAAAATCAACAAACACAAACATCATAAAGTAATTGTTAATAAGGTAAACATTTTTTTTAAATGTTGTTCCCCCAATACAAGGCCCAAGAGACATTCAAGATAGAGGGTTACTGAATGAAGTTGTTGTAAGGATAATTTTTCTTATCTTTGTTCTTGTTCACAACCTTTCAACTGTTTTTCTTTCTTGCCTCAATGGCTAATTTCTATAGAGACAAGGCTTTCATTGGTCCCAAAACAATTTCACATAGGTTTGCAAATTTATTTCTGTCTTCTTGCTTGCCAGTCAATCTCTGTGAAGGCAAGGTTTTAATTGGTCCAAACAATAATTTCACTTTTGCTTGCAAATTTTTTTCCGTCTTTTACCTCAGTCCTCCAAATTTGAAGGGAGTGAGTAAAGGGAGTTTGGCTTTCACCACTTTGGCATTTTCAAGGATTGCTCATATATTTTTGTGCTTGTATTCTATGCTGTGTTTTATAATAGTAATTCTGTGTTTGGGTGCCTTCAAAACACATCCAATATGTTCCAACAAGACACTGAGCAAGTAATGTTAAGTGTAGGTCTGTAGTGTTTTAAAAAGTGCTTCCATTAAGCTGAAACATCTTTTACAATTAGATGTTTTTTTTAAAATGGCAATATTATCTACAAGGATGTTTCATATGTGAAGAGAGTTTTGTATAAGTGCTTAAGTGGTTCAATATTGAAGTAAAATAACTCAAATAGTTTCTTAGATGTCTAATTAAAGAGTGTGTCGTGCGGACAATGTATTTGAAGTTTTAACTTTATTACAAGGAACACATGCTTTGTCCATTGCATCCAATGAAACTTGTTTAAAATAAGGTTTAGTGTATACACACACCCATTATATATATATATATATATATATATACACACACACACACTGTGTGTGTGTGTGCATATTGAAGTCAACACCAAGATGTAACTGTCTGTTTCATGCTTGAACATTGTCAGGCCATGCACATTGTGTTTTTGCTCGAGTATATATACAGGTAAATGATGCATTGTGGGTAGTCTATTGTTGCAGTGGTTATTTAGGTGGTTGATATCAGTTATGTTTTGAATTATTCTAGGGTCTTTTGGGTGGAAATAATTGTGAATGTAGATGCGATTTTCTTTTTTTTTTTTTTTTTTTTTTTTTTGTTGCTATTATTGTTTGTCAACTTTTTTATTTGGTATTGAATATTTTACTGTTGGTTTTTATTATTACATTTACTTCTTATGTATGCGTTTGTGGCTTGTTAATTCATTAATTTATTTATTTACATACGTTCTATCCTTAGATATTGAGAATTTATATCTTAAAACTATATTGTATCATATATATAGTTTCGAGGAGGTGAATTGTTGGACTTTTATATATCAAAGATAAGGGATCCTGTAGGGGTCTCTAGGTGATTCAGCCAAAAATTGAAAACCTTTCCCTTTTTTTACCACTAAAATGTGTGTGATAAAAGAATTGGTGTTGACTTAGCCACTAGAGAGACCAGTTGGACTTTTGATTCCAAATAAATTTTCAGATGTGAAAATTTAACTACTACTACAAAACTAAGAAAAACCATCTCATAATCTTGTTACTGGTTACACAGTTTAGTCCTCGAAAGAAATCAGAACGAAGACATTTAATGAAGCTAAACAAAAAAAAAAAAAATACATAATACTAAAAACATTTATGCACTGTCACAATATAACATACCATACAAAACAATACTGGGTATGATGATAAACTACATCTGGCAACAAGGCCTCTGATAAGGAGATTGGAGGTTTTGAGGGTGTGCAACCACTTCTTAATTGCTTTTCTTCCTAGGTCCACTCTGACCTAGGGTGGTAGCTCCTATTGGGGCCCCAGCTATTGGCAAATAGTGAATACCAAAACAAAATGCTATGAAAGGATAAAAATACATTTTTATAGTAAAATAGCAACAATACATTTTTACACACACACACATATATATATATATATATATATATATATATATATAAAAATGACCAACAATAAATTTTTGAAGCAAAATGACCAGTCATTGTAGAGTTACCATTTTATCTGTGGTTAAAGGCATACAATTGTATTCAAAACATATTTAGTTGAAGCCATAAAATTGTATTCAAATTTAGATTTCGGCATTAAATAACCCATAGAGGTTGATATAAAACAAAACAAATCAACCAGCATGAAAGAACTCTTTCATGACATTAATCCATATAATATCCTACAATTTCTTAAATCAAGCTGTATTCCAGAATATAACTTCAACAACATAAATCACATATATCACTGCCTCCAGTAATTATGTCCACACAAACATGTATATGCACAAAAGCTTAGTATCATTTACCATGTATTCAATTGTGAAAGCAGAATAACACATATATTTTTATTTCTTCAAAGCTCCCACGAAAATTAAATTTTGGCACTAAATGACCCATAAGGTGTTGATATGCCATTAAACAAAGAAATCAACCAACCAAAGAAAACACATCTGTGAATTTATTACCAAAATATAATTGCATAAATGGGAATAACGTTTCAACTCAATATCCCGTTGTTTTCTGTTTCATTTTTTTCCTCAGAATTCCTTTTCAGCATTAACCCAGAAGTTTCATCTGATGCAATTTGGAGCTAGATAGTTAAAGTTACAGTCACTTGTTACACTTTTCTTTTACTACAACAACAAAAACCCCACACTCCTAGTAACTCCTCTAATTTGCAGCAGTGGTGAAATACACTATCATTTGCATCAAGTCCATGTGTAGTATGTGTGTTCATAATAATAATAATCATAATTTGGTTCTATTAATTGTATTATACCAAAAGAAATAAAAAATAACAAAACAAATTTAATCTACAGCAGTTTGGAAATATAATAAAAAAAGTTTACAATTTGTAAATATTTTCAAAAAACAGTAAATATAAGGATCTGTTGGAAATGCATGTTTTTGAAGAAATTTTTTTTTTTTTTTTGTGACTCTGTTTGTCCTCCCCACCCCTCATTCAAGGTGTGTAACTTGAGATTTTTCTCACCTCTGTTTTGTAGCAAATCCACAGGTAACAGAAATAACAGATTAAAATGGAAGTCAAGTGATGTTAGGTGAGGCCAACTGCCACATCCGCGTGTATCTCTGTTGTCTCCACCATCTCATGATGAACCATTGTTGCTCAGCAGTTAACCTTATTTACATTTATTTTGCCATCATCTGTTGCACTTATTGTACCATATGGCCTTTTGCTGGGTGGCTAAATTATCAATTATTGAATTTAATTTTGTCCTGATCCACACACACACACACACATATATATGATTTATTTATATATATACATATATATATATATATATATATATATATGATATAACAATATATGATTTATTTATATATATATATTTATTTATATATATATATATATATATATATATATATATATATATATGATATAACAATATATAATTTATTTTTATATATATATATATAACAATATATAATTTTATATATCAACATACAGTATTTAGAAAAATAGTATGACAATTATTTTCCAATTTGTCATAGTATTTATATATATATATATATATATATAATCACTGTTCACACAATCTTCAGGTGCTGTGTATGGGCTGACCGTATTATATAAAATGAATTTAAAAAATATTTTTTGTTTCTCGCAATACTAACACAGTTAAGTATTATATAAGCTGGGATTATAGTTTTAAAAAAAAATTTATTTTCTAATTTTTAAAAAATTGTATTTATCAAAGCATATTTTGCAATTAAAATAACCATGATTAATATATGAATGTAAAAGATTTGTATTTATTTATAATTATTATTTTTATTTTATTATTTCTAATTTTAGAGCAATGGATCATCAATTATTTTATTAAAGGGAGCTTATTTAAAAAAAAATAGTAATATTAAAATAAACGGTAATTATTCACAAATTATAAAAAAAAACATAACATACAC
>OZ010615.1:797818-817216 GCA_963932145.1 Acanthosepion lycidas
AACACCTTTGGGAGGCTCTTGTAGTGGTAGTAGCAATAGTGTTATGGAGAACGAGCCACATTTACAAGTTGGAACTCAAGAAAGACGGTTAAATGAATTTGAGCAAGAGTTGTACACAATGGCAAAGGACTCTGTGGGTGAGGGACTTGCTGAGGAGCAACTATGGCAACCAGAACTGATGATGGAAGGGGTGGTGCTCCCTCCATTATTGCTCCCCAATGAACATATAAATGAAAGAGATGAAATAACAAGATTGTAGGAAATGAAATATTTAAAAAAAAATTAAAAAAATTGGATTTTGAGGACCATTGATGTCCCAAGATGGTATATGAAAGCTTTATTTAAAATTTGAGAATTTTATAAAATAAGATGGGGGAGGGGGAAACAACAATAATGAAAAATACAACAGTAACATAGCCATGTTTCTCAATCACAAATCAATGGATTTTTTTTGATTTTTTTTAAATTATTTTAATCAAATTACTTAGAGTTTTGACTACATGGAAAAAAAAAAAAAAAAAAATTTAAGAAAAAAAATATTGCTGGATGAACACAAGAATGACTTTTATTAATTTTTTTTTTTTTTTTTTCAAACTCTCAGGATTTGATAGGTAGGGGAGATAACTATTAAAACTCGAATTCTCAACACACACACACACACTATATATATATATATATATATATATATATATAAAGTGAACACATTGAAGTCAACACCCAAAGACAATGTGACAAAAGATAAATAGATGGAGAAGTAGTTATGAACAATGAGACAGATATCTATGTACAGACTAACAGATTGTGTGTGTGTGTATGTATGTATATATATATATATATGTGTGTGTGTGTGTGTAAATTTAAAAGTGGACATTGAAGTCAACACCCAGAGGTAACAGTTTGTTTCATGCTAAATGCAATCATCAGGGCATAATGATTGCATTTAGCATGAAACAAACTGTTAACTCTGGGTGTTGACTTCAATGTCCACTTTTACATATGCTCTATCACTGATATTGAGAACTTTAACCTATAATTATAGCATAACATCAAACTATATTCAATTATTTATATATATATATATATATATATATATATATATAACTTCTTTAAATTTGCAAGTACTTTCTACGAAATTTTAAAGGTGCATTGACCCACTAATCACTCAATGAATGTTATGATCCTTGTTTTTTAAAATTATAAACTGTATTAGGTCTTCCTTAAATACACAAGTACTTTTGACAGTTTGTCCAGCCATCATCAGGCATGGAGACTATTAGGTTGGTGCAAAAATAATGACGTAATAATGTCGTTTTTTGATGTATTTTTTAACGTCAAAAAACGACATTATTACATCATTATTTTTGCACCAACCTAATATTTTGTTTTTGGTAAAATTCTGGTAGCATCCAAGACAAAAAAATAATGCAAATCAAAATGTTTTTTTTTTTTTTTTTTTTTTTTTTTTTTAAATGTGTTATTGATCATGGATACAAACTTGTGGAGCATGCAGTTGCAACGCTAAGGTTAAATTTTTGAAAATTTAAGTGAGTGCGTTTTTTACTAATATAGCAATTTAAGAATTTTTTTTGTTGTAGGAGTTTATCAGTCAATGTGGTATGAACTAAATAGTTCAATCAGTAGAGTAATGTCTCAGTTGTTATCCTGAAAATTTGCACATTGGATCAGTTCTTATTCAGGATAATAACTGAGACATTACTCTATTTATTGAACAATTTAGTTCATACCACATTGACTGTTAAACTTCTACAACAAAAAAATTCTTAAATTGCCATATTAGTAAAAATGCACTCACTTACATTTTCAAAAAAAGAAATTCAACCATAGCGTTGTGACTGCACGCTCCAAAAGTTTGTATCTGTTATCAATAACACATTTAAAAAAGAAACATTTCGATTCACATAATATTTTTTTTGTCTCAGATGCTACCTGTATTTTACCAAAAGAAAATAGTTTCCATGTCTGATGATGACCAAATGAACCATTGAAAGTTAATTTTTTTTTTTTTTTTTTTTTTTTTTTAGTGAATACTCATATTTGAGTAGAGAAAGCTTGTGCAGGCCGGTAGATGAAATAAAATGGTCTTTAAAGGTAAATGGACTGTCTACTCAAATACAGGTATTGACTAAAAATAATACCTGATATGATAAAACTATATGTCAGATTAAAAAAAAATAAATCCATTAATTCTTTAGATATTATGTTTATATATGAAACTGAACAGCTATGACTTTCAAGAAACTCTCAACAAGTGAGTGTGCTTTAAAGCAAATAGAATCCTTAGCTGAGCAGTCAAAGCATATATCAAATGGTGGTTTCTCCTGTGAATGTGGATTCAGGTTGTATCCTTCCCAAGGTTGCAGTTTCTTTAATGCATCCTCACGAGTGTATAGACCAGTAGAAATACTGAAATAATTATTTGAAGTAAAAAAAAAAAAAATAAATGTTGGATTAAAGTAAATATATATAACCAACAAATAGGAAATATTTATCAATCTAACAGGTTTCACTTTTATTAAAGCTTTTATGTTGTTTGACTTTCATTTTGTCAATTCGGTATCGAGCGCATTTGATTTGAATTTGGAAGGCTACAAATTATACTAACATTGGTCAAAAGAGTCAAATGCATGTGAAACATGATTCACAAATGAAAATCAAACTACACAGTAAAAAAAAATACCAGAATTTCTTTTTCTTTTTTTTTTTTCCATATTTCACTCTCTGATGAAGTGTTAATAAAAGTGAAACATGTTAGATTTATAAATGTTTTCTATTTATTCCTTCTCTTATCAATCTGCCAGATTCCAATCCATATGTTATTTATATTTGATCCCAGACTTATCTATATATATATATATATATATATATATAGTAATTTCTGTGGAATCTGGATTTTTTATCAAGTTTTTTTCTAACTCTGTGAATTACAACTACCGACCTGTGCATTCAAGAAACTTAGTACATTTTATAAAGTGTACAGACAGGTAGAAATAATTCACAAAGCAGGGTATCTCCTCAAAAATGTTTTCCATAGTTGGAAATATATATATATATTTGGAGAGATTAATGGATTTTATTCATAATCCAACAATATTTCTTTTTATTGTGAATTTGATATTTAGGAGTATACACACATTTGAAATGAGATTGCTTCCTTTTTTTTTTTTTTTTTTTTTCCTTAAGACATTTTAATTGATGTCTACCTACCTGGGCTTTTGAGAGTCTTAAATGTATAATTTCTTTATTAAGATTCACTAATGCCCAGTCTGAAAGAGGTTAATTGCACTGTCATCTTTTTACTTTCTCTTTTTAAACCAGAGATGTCTCCTGAAAAAAACATGCATCCACTAAATGTCTAATTTATAGTAATTAAAAATATATTTAATTACACACACACACACACACACACACAGTCTCTCTCTCTCTTTCTCTTTCTCTCTCTCTCACTCTCTCTCTCCAGAACTTCAAGTTTTGAATTTTTGTTTTAGTTTAAGGTTCTTGTATGATAAATTGTTTTTATAACTCAACATCCTTTAAGCTTCAGGTCTGGCAAAAAGAAAAATTGAATATCGACAGTTTATATCGCTAGGGAGACATCAAGGAACAGGACAGATCCTTCAAACTGGTACATATGGTAACTAATATATATATATATATATATATATATATATATATATATATATAAAAAAATTGAATATGGACATTTTATATATCTATGGAGACATCAGGACACACACACACACACATATATATATATATATATATATAAGGTGTGTGCGCAAAAGTTCAAGTACTTTTTTTTTTCTTTTTTTTAACTGGATCCAGTTGGAAACTTTTTGCACTTAACTCATAAAACACTTTCGAAATTCTTAAAGAATGCCCCCCACTCTTCAGCTTTTTCAGTGGTTTACCCTTACTCATGAACAATTTGAAGTGTATTTTTCTTTTTACAGCCAGATGCTCTCCCTGATAGGAGGATGCGGTAAGAGAAATGTAAATATAAGAGTTTGCAAATGGTATCCCCCACCCCCTGTTTTCTGCCTGTCGTCAACAAATTCCAAGTAGACAACATCTTTCAGGGCATTTCTTAAAGGCACAAAGATACTGCTGCTTGTGTGGTAACTGTCACTGTTTTGCTTGCATCTTGTTTTCAAATCAAACCCCATTCTTTATGTACAAAGTGACCTTGGAGTTAAATCACACAAACACACTTTCTCTCTCAGACAATTAGAATATATATATATATATATATATATATATATAAAATTGTTATTTTTAGTGGATACCCATATTTAAGTAGATGCTCTGTTTATTTATTAAACAGTATATTTATTTACATCAACTGAATATTTGAGAAATCTTATTTGAAAAATCGGCTGAAGAGTTCATTTTTTTTTTTTTTTTTTTTTTTTTTTCAAAGATTTCTTGAATATTCAAGCCAGTAGATGTAAATAAATAAATATAGTGTGTAAAAAAAATAATCAGGACATCTACTCAAATATCCATTAAAAATAATGTTTAAGTAATAAAATGTCAGTTTAATAAATGAAAAATCCATTCCTAAGAAAACAATATACAAACCAACCCACACACACACATACATACATATATATATATATATATATATATATATATATATATATATAGTGGTGGCATCCTGTCAGTTCACATGAACTGATTCTTAAAATCATAACATAGTGAACTGATTGTTGGCATATCCAAAAATAATCTTGTATATTAATAGCCAATGTTCTAGTGAAACTTACAGATGTACACCCCCTACTCTTTTGAAGTCAAAAATGTGGCAAATGAATTTGATTGGTCTTCCATTGGATGTTTGGGACTGCAGCGATTCAGTTGAGATGTGGCTAAGAAACCATAACACAGCTGATGACACTAGAGTCAAAAAGCATCAAACTTCTGAACAAAAGTATGAGAACAGAATTTTAATCAGGAAATATCTTAATGAATAAAAGTTTTCTATTAAATTATCAAAATGGTTTAATTCTTTTTGATATTATAAAGTGATTTGTTTCCATTCTCAGATTGAAAATAAACAGAATAGGTTCTTAAAGATTACCTGTCTCTATAGAACTGGTTCCTGGAAATTTAGGATGCCACTACTAAAATATATATATATAAGACATTTTTATGTTTATACGTTCTTTTTTATAGATACAAATATTTAAGTAAATGCTCTGTTTATGATAAACAGTATTAATGACATTTACCGACAAGAAATTTTCATAGAAAATATGCATCCTCTGACAGGAATTGAACCTGTATCCTATACGGAACTGTTATATAGCCTGACATGCTTTGCCGATTTAGTCAGACTATATGACGCTTCTGTATAGGATACAGGTTCAATTCCTGTCGGAGGATGCATATTTACTATGAAAATTTCTCGGACATTCAGGCCAGTGAATGCTGTTAATACTGTCGGTAAATGTCGTTAATATTATAAACAGCATTTAGTTAAATATTTGTATCTATAAAAAAAAAAGAATGTATAAACATAAAAAAATGTCTTAAAATAATTGTTGTACTTTGTCCATTTTTTATATATATCTATATCTATATATATATATAGATATAGATATATATATAGTGTTTGAGCCTTTTATATTATATTCTTGCTCTGTCTTGTACATAGAGCTCTACTTGGATTTTATTCTCTTGAAATATACATACATATATATATATATATATATATATATATACACACACACACAATGTGTGTGTGTGTAAATGTAAGAGTTGGCAAATTGTAAAGTATTCAATTTTGATATATGAAATATTGTCTTTTTTTTTTTTTTTTTTTCAATATCTACCAATCAATGTCTTTTTTTTTTTGTTTTTACTATTCTTGCCTTTTATCCACAGATATTGGTCAGTGTAAAACTAATAGCATATTGAAAAAAACACTTTAAAAAAAAAATCTTTTAACAGCATTAAATATGTAAATTGGAGGAATAAATTATTTTGCTACACCATAACAACTTAAGTGTATTTACTTTGACTTTAAACCTATTAATGCATATTTTGCCTAACATTTACTTGGCATAGGAGTTCACTCTTGTACCAGAAGTGGAGTAAATATTTTTCTTGATTTAATTTATTTATAAGCCAAATAGTATTATGTATTTTAAGTTAGTGGGGAATGAGAATTCAAATTTTTTTTATTAAGGTGTTTTTTTTTTTTTTTTTTTTTTTTTTTTGGGACCAATCAAGATACAAGTATACTTTTATGTGGCAAATTGAGAATCGGTTAAGGTTGGGGGGGTGGGGGTGAAATTTCTGTTTTTGATACTTTGAGCACTGTTTTTAAAAATAAATGTAAAAGAACTCTTGATTCTAAATAAGTCCAATCACAAAAAAATTCCATTTCACCAGTTTCTGTGTTCTTTTATAAAATATAAAAAAAGAAGTGAACACATTTTAACCATTTTTGCTATCACAGGGAATATGAAAGCACCACCGATTTGAAGTAGTAAAAGTAACGATTCTCTTGTTTTGCACAGAGAGATATACGCACACATATATAAATAACCAATATTTGGAGTATTGCTGCCATATGTGGTCTGGGGCACCTTCTGTTTACCTCGGAGTTCTTGACAAGTTCCAGAGACGGATATGTAATGTGATTGGCCCTGATCTGGTGTCTCGCCTGCAGCCACTATCTCACAGACGCGCCGTCGCCTCTCTCTGTCTCTTCTACAAATACTTTCATGGCAATTGCTCCGATGAGCTGCTATCCCTGGTCCCCAGTCTCCATGAATACAAGCGCCTTACGAGGCTGGCATCCCGCTCTCACCCTTACACTGTAGAAACTTTAAAATGTTGCCGCCTCTTCTACTCCAATAGCTTCATACCTCGCACCTCTCGCCTGTGAAACACCCTTCCCAATTACTGTTTCCCTGATAGCTATAATCTCCAATTATTCAAATGTAATGTCAATCGACATTTCCAGTTACCTTGATCTATACACTACCCTTCCCTTCATCCTTTCTTCTATCACTCCTATCTGCTCTTGCTACAAATCTTCTGCAACCCCCCTGCATCCTAGTGGCTTCATGCCTTGCTCGGGGCGCTAAGATTAAAAAAAAAAAAAAAAAAAATTATTTAGCCTTTTGACCAAATGAAAGCATTATGAGAAAGATATTAATTTTATATCTTTTTATTTTTTAAATGATTTTTTTGTCAATTCTAGTGTCAAAATCTGACTCAAATGCTAGTGAAAAAAATCCACATTTAAAAATTAAGCCCTCCTTATTTGGACCCTATCCCCACTCAAAAAACCTGAACCTTCATCTACTGCTTGGATTGTCTGATCAGTTTACTTATACCCTCCTGTTGTCAGTTTGACCCAATGTCTGGCTGATATAGGCTAAAATACATTATCAACTTGAGTCAAAAAGTTCTTTTGTCAAAGAAACAATGTAGAGATCATCTTGCAATGGAAGAAACACAAATACAAGATCTAGAATGCAAAAAAAAGAAAAATACTTCCAGTAGAGGACCATGCAGTAAACCCCTTGGTAGGAGCGTCAAGATTTTACTTACTGCATGTTAGGGATTTAAAAGATAGGAATTTGGCATCCCATTTTAAAATATGGGAAAATGTTAAGGTAAATGCAGAAGTATACATACACATGTTTTGTAAAATACATCTTTTGGATGCTTTGGTACACATCATCAGTGATGTTTCTAGCTAAGGTTCATTCAACATCATACCCCCTCTCCACAGTAACCAGCGCCGATACTGATTGGGTATTGATTGTGTACCTTCCGTTAGCTACAATTTTTTCCATCTTTATGACTACACACTGCGAGTCGAACTTCTCTTGGCAATTTATAGCCCACTCCCAGATAACTTCCGGTTCACAAGCAATGTGCGCTCTTCCATAAAATGGAAGCAAATGCAGCCACAGTTTCTATCTGGTAAGAAACATGGCAGTATGCTCGGCTTGAAGTGGAAAGTAACTATTTATTTCCCTCACTAAAACATATACACATACATGTACACATACACGTACACACATGGAAACGGGATTCAAAAATTTATTGCTTGTAATAATTTTTTACAAAGTATTTCTGATATTTAAAACCTATTTTTACACTTTCATAGGGTTTTGACCCCAGTTTGGGGGGGTTAACTATTTACCCATAGCTGGGACCCTAGCAGGTGCTACCACTCTGGGTCAGAAATTAAGAAGTGGTTCCATGCTCCTCAAAACCTGATCAGAGGCCTTCTGTTGGACATAGTTTCTTGTCTTACCCAGGACGCAGATGTTGTTTATTGTCATGCCCAGAACAGTCAGGAAAATAGGTTTCACAAGTCCAGTAACCACTCTTTCCAGTATTGATGGAAGTTTCCTTCCTAACTGTTTGTTTGAAGTAATGTTGAAGGTCAACATTTTGATTGTCATTATTTTCTCTTTAAACTACATCCGTTTCCTGGGTAAGACAATAAACTACATCCAACAGCAAGGCCTCTGATCAGGAGGTTTTGTGGAGTGTGGAACCACCTCTTAATTGCTGGTGTTCCCAGGTTCACCATAACCTGGGGTGGTTGCACTTGTTAGGGTCCCAGCTATGGGTAAATAGCTAACCCCCAAACTGGGGTCAAAACCCTATGAAAGTGTAAAAATAGGTTTTAATACTAGAAATACTTTGTTAAAAGATATTACCAGCAATATATTTTTGAAAAAAAAAAAAAAAAAAATATTACCAGCAAGAAAAATTTTGTTGGTATTAAATAGCTTATTAAGGTTGATGTGCCGTAAACCAAACCAAAACCAATCTTTGAAAACGTTTGATAAAGTATGTCCCAAAGAACTGCTGGAACAGATTTTGATAGATTTGGGAAGCATATTACAATAATCCAGAACCTATGCTGGCGAATAGAAAATGAGTTTAGTAAATATACAAAAATAGAAAGTGGTTTAAGATAAGCGTGTGTCATCTCACCGGACTTATTCAACCTTTACAGTAAGGTGATTCTGAAAGACTTAGAAGTTTTACCAGATTTTATTATTGGTGGCCACAATCTTAACAATATAAAATATGTAGATGACAGTGTTGATAGCAGACATAAAAAGGAAACTACAAAAGGTAGTGGAGGAAAATGAGAGGAAAAGAGCATTAATTGCAAGAAGATGAATGCACAGTTGTCAGCAAAAGGGACAGCCCAACATGTGAATTACGAATTGGGGATACCAAAATCAAAAAGGTACAATTTAAATATCTAGAAAGTGTTTTAGCAGAAGACATTTACTCTTGTTCTCAATCCTCTGTAACTGCTTGTGTGCTAGTGGCACTCCTGCCTTGCTTGGGGTCAATTGCCTTTAAAAAAAAACAAAAAAAAAACATCATATAAAAATGGTTGAAATTTCTAGGACACATTATGAGGAAGGTGGGCTTGGAAAATTTGATACTCACAGGAGAGGATCCCCAGACAAGGCTGTGTCAAAGAGCAGAGTCTCGTCTCAGGGAAATAGCTACCCAATCCTGTTTTATATGGGGTCTAGGGGGAATTTTTGGCAGAGCCTATGGGCTTGGATAACCCACCTTAAATTAAGTCTTGTGCTACATTTGACCATGTGGGGGTGGGGAGGGTTGGTAGATATCCTGCAGTTGGCTATTCATTGTGGAATTCACTTGACTCACTTCTAGCAGTTGACTACTACTTCTACATGCTGCTGGTGAATCTTGTATGTGTTGTTCTTGTTCTAAGTATTATCATTCATTACCAACCTTTGTTTGTTTATTCTATTCAGTAACCTTCCCTAGGTTACACCATTTTGGAGACAAGGATTAGCTAAAATTACAATGCCTACCAAAAAAACTTTTTTAACATGTAGATCTGCAAAACATTTCATAACACTTTCTATACCTATCTTCTTTACAATATCATTTTCTATTGACAAAATAGACAAAGAATTTAATTTGTCATGAATCATCAATGATCGCAAGTATGTTTTTATAAGCTTTAGTTTTGGAAGATTCCAAACACATGACCTGGCAGTATGATGGTGCCCTTGTCTTTGATGGCAACCCTGGTTACTGCCTAAGTCGTCAGTACCTAGAACCAGCCTTGTTAATGAGAGATGCGCTTTCTTTCATAAGATTGATTCAACCTTGCTTAACCATAAGATGAATGCAGAAGGGCATATTTTCTTTATTAAAGACTGTCGAAAAACCTAAACTCATAGATTAAAATATACTGTTTGAAATAGATGTCTACTGAAACATGTGTACCCACTAAATATATATATTGCAATAAGAACTAATATACAATATATACATAGAGGGTAATTGAAAAGTAACTCCTCATTTTTAAAATACTTATAATTTATTTATTAACTATAACTTTTACAAGAAATGGATATGAGAGGAAAGCATTTAGCATCAGGTTTTATTTAAAACTTGATATAGGCACCAGATTTTGCTACCATCTTCTTGAACTGCGTCAACTGATTTCACCAGGAACTGTTGTAGTACGGAAGACAACTTAATGCATTTGCCTTCCAAGATCTTGGTTTGGTATATTAGACTTGCTTCTTTAACCAAACCCAAAGAAAAAAAGTCACAGGGTGTTAAGCCAAGGCAACTGGCTGGCCACTTATACGTAAAATAAGGACTATACTTTTCAGTCACCCTGTGTGTGTGTGTGTGTATGTGTGTGTATGTGCACATGTGTATATTTATAATTTCTTTGAAAATTATTACATAAATATGTTATAAAATCACTATGAAAATAACCATTTTGTTTCAACTCTTTTGGTGTCTTATCAAGCAATAGTGTTGGTTCAACTCCATCACTCGATAAGACACCAAAAAGTTTTGAAACAAAATGGCTATTTTTGTAGTGATTTTATAACATTTTTGTTATAATTTTCAAATAAATTTTCTCTACTCTGTATTGAGCACATTTTTAAGAATAGTATTTTTTGGTTATTGGAATTTATTCTGTATACACTAATCCTAGACTTGGAGATATATATATATATATATATATATATATATATATATATATATATATATATATATAAAAGAGTTATGACTTTTTTACAACCATATGTTCCTGTATCATAAATCAATTAATTTTTGTCCAAAAGTAATGAAAAGGCATTAATTTGGTTTAATTATTGAAAAAGAATCACCCCTGAACTGAAAATTTGATTTTACCATTATATATATATATATATATATATATATATATATATATATATATATATATATATATATATATATATATATACACACACACACACACACACATTAAGAGTATAAAATCAAAATATTTCAGAAGCTTTATTTTTCAATTTGCTAATGATGTAATTGGATAGTACTTATGGATTTTAATGCATTTAACAGTTTATAGCTATAGCATAACATATAACCTTACAAATAAAGAAAAACAAATTCTAGAAGGTTCTAGAAAGTCATAATACTGCTATATGTATGTACAATTTTTTAAATTTTATGTTAGGGAAGACTTTTTTTTTTTTTTTTTTTTTTTTTCAAATAAAGTGAATTAAACAATCCTTCATTATTTTTTAACAAAAGTTCATTGAATTATGATACAGGAAATCAATTATTTTATAAAAAGTCATAACCGTAATCATTTTATATATTATATATATATATTTATTTATTTATGGTTTGATGGGTAAATTGTTGCCATTTTATATTTTTAATTTCGCACTTTGTTTTTGATTGACTGCACAGTATAATAGGGTCAGTTGGGCACCATCTATGAGAAAAAGAGCACCATGGTACAATGGATAAATTTTCATCTAAATTGCACAAAAATGAAAATAACATTAAAAGAGTAAATTCATTCAATAAAATTGCCACTGGGCTTCAACCACAGTTTCCAAACATCAGTCTGAATATGGCCAACATGCTCAAACACTGCAATATATTTCTCATTGAGTTAGAGGTGTTATCCATTTTAATTGTTGCTGTTAGTCCTCAAGTGATGTGGTTTCTATTATTTTGTACAGTTCTTTGTCATTCTGTTGTTAAATTTCGCTGAAGGAGGTTGGGGTGGGCATTCTTTTGTAACTTTTTATTTGAAATAATCATGGTTGACATCTTGATTATGCCATCATTTTCTCCGAGTTACAGGTGCTGTCCATTTTAGTTGTTGCTGCTGTTGGTAGTCCTCAAGTGATATGGTTTCTATTGCTTCATACAGTTCTTTGATTGTCATTCTTTAGTGCCAGTTCACAAAGTTTGAAGAAGGATGGTCCTCACTGAGAGCTGCAGACTTCAAAGTGTAGCATCTTCAGAATCAAAGTGTAGTATCTGTTCTCATCTCCAATAGTAATAATATTAGCTGTTTCCTTATATGGAAACATTTTTACATTTATTGACTGTGCAGTTAGTGATACTTGAGTTATGCTTTTCTTCACTCCCTAGCCATTGGGCAGGAATCAAAGTGTAGTATCTGTTCTCATCCCTAATGGTAATATTAAGCGTTTTCTTATAAGGAACTACTTGACATTCATTGACTGAGCAGCCGGTGTTACTCTCAGTTGAAATTCATAAGAACTTTTAATTAAAACGATTTTGCAAGAAAATAAATCTCTCAAACTCACAAACTGTTATTGCTCTTTCTAGTAATCATTTCAGGTTTCCTTCCTAACCTTTTGTTTAAAGTAGTGTTGAATGCCAACATCTTTATTCTAACATTATTTTCTCTTCAAGTTAGATGTGCTATCCATTTTAGTTGTTGCCATTGTTGAAAATCCTCAAATGATTTAGTTTTTGTTATTCAGTACACTTCTTTGGGATTCCGTAATACAAGTCCACAAAGATTGAAGAAAGATAGTCCTCACTAAGACCTACAGACTTCGTTTGCTTAAAGTCATTTTTAATCTTTGATCTGAGAAAGCAGCTGCATACAACTGACAGTCTAGATATTCCTGAATGATTCAAACATGACATATAGGTAAGTAATTAACATCTCAAAAAGAAAAAAAAAGTTTTACCTGAATTTTTTGAAATGTGGTATTATTCAGTCAGTTATCTGCCATGTGTGATACATACTTAGGCGATCATGTATCTTTTGATACATGACTGACAAGGCAATTTTTTTCCCCACAGTAGGTTGCCTTTTTTTCTGCAGTAGACCAGTTGCCATCCAAGGCTATAGAACCTGGTCTGTCTTGTTATTTATCCATTGCTGGAGGGAGAAGGGTATTAGCATGTAAGTGAATGGAATTTTACTGTTGTGTTCAATCAGTTATGTGCTATGTGTGATACATGCTTAGGCGATCATGTATCTTTCAATAAATGATGGACAAGACAGATTTTTTTCCCCGCAGTGGGTTGCCATTTCTTTCTGCGTTAGACCAGTTACCATCTAAGGCTATAAAATCCAGTCTGTCCTGCTATTTACCCATAGCTAGTGGGGAGGAGAAGAGGATTCATACCTTTCCCAAGGGTATTACATGAGTGAATGTAATAGATTCAACTGGAATTCAAACTTGGATCTTCAATTCCTCAATCTGAGCTGCTATCCGTTACTTCACTGTACTGATTTACTCAGGGATTTTTTTTCCTTTAACCAATGCTTTTATCCATATAGATGTAATCCAGCGACTTGACCTAAATAGCTGTGAGTTCAATACCTTGGACAGTTGTTACGAAAGGAAAATAACTGATATTGAGATATCCAGAAAAAGCATGGAACGGGAACAATCTACCCCAGTGGACTAAAAGAGTTTGCATTGCGGAATCAAAGATCTGAGTTTGAGTTCCAAGAGTTTCATTCAAAATTGCAATGCATATAACCTGAAGAAGGCCCGAACGTACAACAGAGGAAATGTTCGGACGGTTTTTCTCATCTTCAATGTAGTGTAAATAATCAATCACCAAAGCAAATTAAGTAGGAAAAAAAATTAACTGATAAAAGTTATCTCCCTTAGCATGAACAACGAATTGTGACCACTCTAACTTGTTGTATTGAAATATGTACAAAATTCCCATGACAGGTCAGAAGGCACAGTGTTAAAAACATTTTAACTGTAAGTACCAAACCGAGGATCAGTCAGTTGCCATGTGTGATACATGCTTATATGATCATGTATCTTTTGATACATGACTGACGAGATACATTTTTCCTGCAGTAGGTTGCCATTTCTTTTTGCAGTAGACCAGTTGCCATCCAATGCTATAGAACCCAGTCAGTTCTGCTATTTACTCATAGCTGGTAGGAGAAGAGGATTTATACTTTTCCCAAGGGTATTAGCATGTAAGTGAATATAATGGATTTGACTGGAATTCGAGCTTTCTGATTTCTCAATCCGAGCCACTATCCGTTACTCCACCATATGATACTAAGTAACTAATCCAAATAAATCAGTTTATGTCACAATGCATTATGGACGTGTTGGCCAGGATTTTATTTACCAGAAACTTTGGAATAAAACAAATTGACTCAAGGGTATATAAAATAAATAATATTTTTATTTATTTATTTTATAGTGAGTCCTTTGATATTCAGTGCAGCAAAATGTTCATTCATGAAGCAGATAGTGATAGCAGTCTGGAGAAACGTCTGTTTTGGTTTGGTAGTGAGTAGTTCTGGAATCAAATTCTGCTCATAATTGTCTTAGTAGATTGACACTGAGTTCTATCTACTGTCTTCTTGATTAATCCTCTTTTCTTGGCAACCTCGATATATTTGGGAAAGATATCAGAATAATCAAGAACCTATACTGGCAGCAAACAATATGCATGCGCATAGGGAATGAGTTCAGTGAACACACAAAAATAGAAAGGGGCGTAAGGCAAGGATACATCTTCTCACCTGACCTGTTCAACCTATACAGTGAGGCAATCCTGAGAGAATTGGAAACCCTATCAGGATTTAGCATTGGAGGCCACAATCTTAACAACATAAAATATGCAGATGACACAGTACTTACCACAGACACAAAATTACAAAATCTACTACAGAGGGTAGTGACGGAGAGTGAGAAGAAGGGACTAAGCATCAACTAGAAGATGGAGTTCATGGTTGTCAGTAAGAGGGATGAGCCCGAAATGTGATCTGAAGGTCGGGAACACTAGAATCAAGCAGATGTGGAAGTTTAAATATCTGGAAAGCGTCTTGACAGAGGATGGTAAGTGCAACATTGAGGTCTGTAGACGTATCAGGATGGCCAAGAACACATTTGAAAAGTTGAACAGAGTATTGCGAGACAGGAGGATTTCTTTGGTAACAAAGAAAAGAATACTGAACTGTTACATGACATCTGTCCATCTTTATGGCAGCGAATTTTGGATAATTTCCTCAAAAATGGAGAAGAGACTTGAGGCAACAGAGATGTGGTTCTACAGAAGAATACTAGGGATATCATGGATTGAGCATGTGAGCAGCAATGAGATCTTAGGGAGGTTGCAAACAAGCAGAAGGCTTATACTTAACATCAGGAAGAGGCAGCTGAAGTTTCTGGGACATAATGAGGAAGAAGAGCCTGGAGAATCTGATACTCACTGGTCGAATAGAGGGAAAGAGAGACAAGGGAAAACAACGTGTGACATACATGGTGGACAACAGAACGTGGTCTAGGGGAGGAAGCAGAAGGAAGGAACTTGTTCAGAGCTGGAAGGGATAGAGGGAGGTGGATAGCCATGATCACCTACGTCCTGAAAAGCCATGGCACATAAAAAGAAAAGACGAATGACACTAACCTATTTCTGTTTTTCTTGGCCGTAAGATGGACAGAAATTATCATTAGAAAATATGACTTAATTACTTGCTGCATCACTGGTTTTTCGAACAGTTGTGCTTCTTACTGTCATTCTCCTCATCTGACTCAGAGTTGTGAGCTTGTATCCTTTTCACCAGAGTCTGAAACTCTGGTATAAAATTTGCTTTCAGCTAACATAAAAAATCTCGTGATGTTAATTTTTTTTGATTCGCTTAAAAGATGATTTTATTTTCCGGTGTTCCTTTCTTTTTCATTATTTTATTTATTTTTGTTTTTTTGTGATCACATGGGAATCTACAGGGGTAACAACTCCACCCAGTAAAAAACCCTACTTGCTATGGAAACCACCGCAGCAACACGAGCATGATAAGGAAATCTACAGAGGTCACAAACTCCACCCTGAAACGATGGAATTTTATTGATAGTTCATTTGATATCAATGTCTTTCTTTGGCTGTTCTTCCTTTTTGGCATTGGTCATAAAACCAAACTGTTTCCAAAGGTATTATTTTCACGTTTCTTGTCAGTTTGAGATATTTAAATTAAAATGAACAGCAACAAACAAAAAGCATTGGGAAAGTAACTGAAATCGGCTACACACAGTGAATGCCAAAAAAAAAAAAAAAATTACTGATGTATCTTTTTAGTATTTTATCTCGGTGCATAATTGTTGTTTTATAATAATGTTTTCGTTCATATTTTATCACCACCTTATATATACCCATTCAAACATTGCTTGGTTTTGATTTGACCTATAGAAATTGATCATTTTCCATTTAACAAAAAAAAAAAAAAAAAAAAAAAAGGTTAACCGGAACTTTTTCGATACGATGTCGTCTCTAGGCTGGTCCTCTAAATATGGATATTAATAGTTTTTCTTAATTCAGTTGCCGATACAATTTATAATTGAGGACTTAAAATGTAAGACTTAAATTATGAGACTTTATAAATTAGATCGGCTACAGAATCAAGAAAAACTTTTTAAAAGTATTAAATTTTAAGCGTAAGGACTTTCCTTACCTTGTCAACACAAATTTTAAAAGGGGAATAACTCTAATAAACTAGTAGAGTTATCTACCCTGTAACAGTAAATAAAATTTTGAGCGAAATCGAAATAAAAATATAACAAAAAAAAAAAAGTATGAGTTTAAAAATGAGAGTACATTTTTTTTTCATCCTGTCTGTAGAATGTAACAAAAAACAAAGGAAAAAAAATGACGAAAATGTGAAAAACTAAATTAAAATTAATAATATTTATATAGGAATGTCCATTTTTTCGCTAAAAAAAATGGCACACCCTGATGAAAAAGGCCCCAAAACTTAATAAAAACAACGTTTTACCAGGAAAAACTTTGTTATTAATAAGAGTAGAGACGAAAGTATTTTTTAATTATTTTTTAAATTTTTTTTTTCCTTTTTAGCACGTTTTAATTTGTGGCTGAAAAATCTCTTTTTTGTTAGGTCTGAGATCCCTAATATTTTGCAATAGCTTTTTTTCACTTAAAAAACACATTAATTTGGAAATTCTTGTAAAAATCAAATAATTGTCGCAATTTAAGTGGAACTTTCAGAATTTATTCCGAATTGACTGAATTTATTTTAGAATTGTTTGTCTTTTAGAAAGTCACAGTAAAACCATTTTTTTTTTACGTTTAATACCCACCTTACTTAAGTTTATGAAAACTTTAAAACTAGAATAGTTGTTCCTAAGTTTATTTTTTTTATTAAATAAAGAAGACTTTGAGGAATATAAATCATAAATTTCGTGTAAAAATTTGATACGTGTTAACCCCAATTTTAGCTCTGAATTTAAAATATAAAAATGCAAGAAAACTAAGGCATTATTTTATGAAAACAGCTTTTAATGAATTTTATCAATAATATATATTAAGGACTTTTTTGTCTGAAGTCTAAATTCTTTTAGGTTGAAAAATAAATTTTTACGAGAATTTTTTTCATTTCTAAAAAAATAATATATTGATAAATATTTCATAAATAAATTAGAACAGATGTCCCTCGGTTTTTTTGCTCATTAAAAAGAGCTATTTTTACAGATCATAAATTAGAAAGCTTATTACAATCTGTGATACGCGCGATATTTTAAAATAATTTTTTATGATTTCAAAAATGTATTAAAATCATCTCCGACAAAACTACGGGTGTACATTTAAGAATAAGATGAATAAAATTATGTTAGAGTTATACCCCTTAACTGACTGATTGATTGAAGCGTGTACAGACAGTAGTTAATGACAGAAAGACTGACAGTCTTTCTGTCATTAGCTACTGTCTGTACACGCACTTGTCAAATTTTCTGAGTGACCATTACCGTCGCATTGTCAACAAACTTTTCTAATTTTGTTAACAAAACTTTTCTTCTAATTTTATTTTTAAATATAATCAATTATTTTTCAGTGAGAGACAAATATTAATTTTTTTTTTTTTAAGTAATCAGGAAAATAAATAAATCTCTTCATAAATGAGTTACGGGTTTCATTTTGAAATGTAGTGGTATTTTTAGTTAATTTATATCTACGTATGACCAGCAGTTCAAAGCTTGTGTTACGTAACTGACTTAATTAAAAAAAAAAATAAATAAATTTAGAATTTTTCAATTAAGAAATTTCCGACAATATCTCCATAAATGGAAGAAAATTTGGTCAGAAAAATGAAGTGTAGGTGATTTTTAATATTTCTGTATTTACGGCCATCATCTTAGAAACATTATCAACATAGAGGATGAAGGCAGGTATGAAAAAAATGTCTATCCTGAAATTGACTGAAGCAATAACTTCTCAAATTCTTTTCACCATGGAAGAAACTAAAAAAAACACCGTTTTGATCACATGATTTAAAGTGAAATATATATATTTTTGAATTAGAAATGATTTCACCTGTTCGACAACAGCAAGCCAGCGGAATGACTGTACTAAAAAACAAGCCCTCCCAAAAATTTAGACAAATCGTAGAGGGATTCGTCTTCATAGCTAATAACATACGACTTCTTGATCATATTTCAGTACCAATTTAGAAGTCAGAACACAAGAACATATTTATATATATACATTAAGAAATGGACAAAGACCGACAATTTATTTTTATGTTAAACGTTGTTTTTATACATACAAGTATTTAAGTAAATGCACTGTTTATAATAAAAAGTATTAAATAACATTTACCGGCCTGAATGTCCGAGAAATTTTCATAGAAAATATTCGTCTTTGACAGGATTAAATCCTTCATCCTATAGGGCACCGTCATTTACGCTGAAGGTGCCTTAACCGACGCGGCCACAAAGTAGCGTTCGGAAGGCAAGGTCGACTTTACTGCTTATAAAATTCAATCTTACATGAATCTCGTACATTCATAACTGCTCGTGGCGTATCAAATGTAAACAAATAAAGATATATATATATATATATATATATATACATATAAAGATATATATATATATATATATATAAAGATATATATATATATATATATATATATATATATACATATAAAGATATATATATATATATATATAAAGATATATATATATATCTTTATATATATATACATATAAAGATATATATATATATAAAGATATATATATATATCTTTATATATATATATATATATATATATATAGATATATATATAGA
>OZ010615.1:822416-827416 GCA_963932145.1 Acanthosepion lycidas
AACTAGAACAGTCTGATGTGGATGAAATAAATGATTTGTATAATAAAATCCAAGCTCATGAGATCCGTACTGATGACAGTGGCAAATCTTCAGCCGTCATGAAGCTGCAAAGAGTGCTCAATACCTTGATGCAAGAGTTCAGGACCGAATTAAGAGAAGCAAAGTTATGGCTTTCTGGCACTGACATGCTTAGTCTGTTTATTCATGCTGAAAGAACAGGGGATTGGAATTTGCATCTTGGGGTGAATGCTAAAATTATTTGCATTTCAAGTATGCGAAGAGTGCACAATTGTACCTACTATGGATGCTAGAATTGCATGCAAAGCATACTTATCTGCATTAACAGTTCTTAGCGTATGGATTTCATTCTGTGCAATGCAGTGACTGTTACTGAGCTGGCTTGTCAACTGACCTCATTATTGGACAAGTGATAAAGAGTAGAAGTGGGCAAGCTAGCAGATAAGGGTTTATGGAATCAGTGAGATTGATACATGTATATAGCAGACCCATCTGTGCCAAAGTGCATGATGCTATGACAACACTGAACGGTCTTGCCCACAGAACCAGCAAGCAGCATGTAGAGCTGACTAGCACGTGTCAGAAGAGAGATCTGGTTGATATGACCTGACTCTTCAATTGGATCTCTCAGTACAACCCCATTTAAACCAAGCCAGCCAGAACTGCTCAGTATCATCCGGTTTACCAGCATCCTGGGTCACTTTATCCAGAAGCATGACAATGTGAACGTTTTAGAGAGCTCACTGAGAAGTTCTCAAGTGCGTACGCTTGTTGGGTTGGAAAAATGTGTAAAGATTGATCGTCAAAATGTTCATGTTGACCCTATTGCTGTTTTCAAGGCTGGTCGTTCTGCTGGAAAGATACAAAGATGTGACACCATTCTTCAAGTTTGAACTCACTCCATTTCCAATTTTAATTTTCAGGAATTTCCAGATGAGTAAGACAAACAAAGCCATGTGACATACCTGAATCTTAGCCATTAACTGACATAATTTGTGTTATTGGTTGCCTAGAGTGACTTACAGTGATGTGGTTGCACAGTACATGAGCTACATGAAGGCCAAGTACAGGCCATCAAGTATCATTTTTGATGGTTACAATGCAGGCCCATCTATAAAAGAGCATGAACATCAGCTAAGAGCAGCTCGGATTTCTGCTAACATAAAAAATTAAAGATAGATTGCAAGTTGCTGTTCATTAAGAGCTCTTCCTCTCAAACGAGAAGAACAAAGATCACTTTATCGAGATGCTATGGTGTTCCTTGGAAGCGGACAGTCATTGGGTGAGAGAGATACAGATGTGGACATTGTTTCTGAAATGCTTGAGCTAGCTACTGAAGGAAATTTAATGACTGTAATAGCTGATGACACAGACATCATTGTTCTTTTATTTTTCCACTGACAAAGTTGCAATCTTGATGCATTCTGAAGGAAAGAAGACTCTAGGAAAGATGAAGCTGCTGCTCAGCATCCGTGAAATTGCAGCAAAGACAAACTCCCACATTCTGCAAAACTTGCCAGTCATCCAAGCATTGGGTGGATGTGTCTCAACGTCAGTTGTTTGGCGTATGGAAAATGTGAGATAATACGGCCTATTCATAAATCAAAGGAGATCCAGTCTTGTTGCACTACTCCAGCTGATGTAAATGCTTATTCTGCCCAAGTTGCATCTGAGTGGTTAGATTTTTGTCTATATGTATGGAGGAAAAACCAAGCAATACATTGGACTTCCTCAGATACATCAAGTATATGTAGTATGCCACAACATCAACAAAGTCATTACAGCCTGAACAGTCAGCTTTCTTCCACAGTTTCTGTGTTCATCTTTAAGGTCATTGCCAATTTGATCCTTGCACCTGGGGTTGGGAAATGAGAAACAGTGCTTTAGCCCCAGGATGAAGAGAAGGACAGTAATTAGGTCAGGGCATCTGGAGATGTCGATTGACATTACATTTTAATAATTGGAGATTATAGCTATCAGGGAAACAATAGGAAGGGAATTCTACAGACAGGAGGTGTGAGACATGAATCTATTGGAGTAAGAGACAATTACATTTAACTGCTTCGACAGTGAAAGGGTGGGACCATGATGCCAGCTTAGTAGTGCACTTAAATTAATGCAGTCTGGGAACTAGTGAAAGTAGCTTGTCGGAGTAGTTACTGTGAAAGTATTTGTAGAAAAGACAGAGGAAGGTGACAACACGTCTGTGAGAGAGCGACTGTAGACAAGATGCCAGATCAGGACCAACCATATTGCATATCCGTCTCTGGATCTTGTTTGACATCAATTCTTGCTCTGTAAATTGTTGGTGTTTGGTAAGTATTTCATTCACTAAGAGATGGTAGTTCTTTGTTACATATTAATTTTTTTTATTATTATCTACTGTTTTAATGATATATATATATAGCTACTGATATATGCCAGCTAATAATGGTCAAATATGTCTGTTTTACTTCATATACATTATTTCAAATCTGCTTTGTAAATTATTCCCCATAACTAAATTTCCCCAGGTGGTCCAAAAAAGAACTTTTCAATTTTCAAACAAGGAGATTATCTTTCTTTTTTACTTGCTGTGTCCTCTTCCTCCTACCCTTTGTAGCTCTCAAACATTTACTATTTCTATAATACAATTCCTAAACATATCTATTAGTAAAAAAAAAAAATAAATAAATAAATAAAATGAGCTTTTTTTTTTTTTCATGCTTATGGAAGGGGGGGGGGCATCAAAAATAAAATTGTGTAAAAGTTGAGAACCACTGATTTATGCAAATTTGATTCAATGAAATCTCTATATTTGTATTTATGAGATTTTTAAACTTCTGCCTTGCGGCCATCTTAAAAGCTCCACATAGTGAGGGCAAGGTCTGAGAGCAACATATGGATTGATTGGAAGTATTCTAAAATCTCTATACTTGTATTTAAGAAATTTTTAAGAACTTCTACCTTGTGGCCATCTTGAAAGCTCCACATATGGGTTGATCGGAAGTATTCTAAAATATTTTTCTGTCACCTCTTCTCTTTCTAGCTCTCCCTGCAGGTTGTTTTATTTATCAAATTCAACTTGATAGACTAATTATTGGTCTGTAAATTCTGGCCGATTGCTCAGTATTTCATTCACACTCTAAGAGCCATATAGAGACAGCAGTTCTTTGTTATGTGTTAATATTTTATGTTATATACATGACTACTGATATATTCCAGCTGATAATGGTGAAATACAGCTGTTTTACTTCAGGTCCATTATTTTAGATCTGGGTTACAAATTATCTCCCGTAACTAAATTTCCCCAGGTGGTCTGAATAAGGGCTTTTCAATTTTCAAAAGAAGAGAACATGACTATACTATGAAATACCATATTTAGTTTGGTAACATCACCCCCTACCCCCGTGCACATTGATATCAACCAAACTAATATAAGGAATATTAGCTTCCGAGTCCAGGAAAAAGAACAAAAAAAAAAAAAAAAAAAAAAAAAAAAAAGACATTTTGGATTAAGTTTTCCTTTTTATATTTTATTTCAACATTCATTATAGCATTTCAGCTATTTTACATCTCATTTTAACACAAGAAAAAATTTTTTTTTTTTTTTGCAAGACAAAATTCTACAAACTGAAATTTGTAATTTGGTCTGTGGCAGTTTGGGGAAAAAAAATTGACTTTTGTTTAAAAAAACATTTGGAAAATTAAACAAAAAAACTTCAGATTTCTACACTGCAAAACAAAAATATATTTACATTTTCTTTTTTTCAGGGTGGGGAGGTGCTGAAAAGTAACAAAAACAAACAAAACCTGCCTTTTACTTTGCCACAACGAAAGAACTTCTTTTTCTGTACTTTTTTTTTTTTTTTTTAAAGTGTGTAGGGATCGAGGTATATTGGGCCATCTTGTATAAAACATCCGTTTTATAACCACAAAAAAAAAAAAAATAAAATAAAATTTCTACATATGCAATATTTTACTTTTTAAAATCAACATTCATACACTTAATTACAAAATTTTCACACATGCTGACAAATTATTGGCTTTCTTGATAATGAGTTTTCTGGGTTTTTTTTTTTGGTTTTTTTCTTTATCATGCTGTGTTGTGGGATAGGAAGTTAAAAGCAACAAGGAATTCTGGGATATGTTTAATGATGAAAAATATCTGAGATGGTGGGGAAGTTTTATTAGTTATAATCATGGTTGGATAGTTTAAGAAAGCAAAAAATATCTTATTTACTTAAAGTATTCCTTGCAATTGTATTAAAAAATAAAATAAAATAAAAACTTACTTTCTGTTCTTAGCTTAATTAAAAAGTGTAAAATTAAAATTTGAAAAATAAATATGTATGTATGTATATTTTAACTTTTACAAAACATTTTACCTTCAATAGAAAGGAAAAGGTAATTATAATTAATGAATACATCAGCTGCAATTAATGACATGGTAATAAAAAAAAAAAAAAAAAACTTCTTGCCCTCTTCAAGAGATACAATCGTCCAAGCGAGAATCACACATGGCACATAAGGAAAGAGATGTGTTCAAGTAGATATTTTTGTGGCATTTTTTAAACAACATCATAAAATTAACAATAACATCTATGCCTATATAATCATATTTAAGGAAAGTGCCTCTCAGCAGACATGGAACCTGCATTCCCTTTATCGTATGTAAACCACCTTTTAGCAAAGTGGTACATTTACCATTTAGACACGGGTCTTTACAGCAAAGTATGGCTTGGTTACGGCCACCCACCCCATCCAAGATACATACATCTGCTGATGGAACTTTCCAATAAAATTTTTGATACACAAAATGAAAAAGCCATTTAAGCAATTAACAGATTTCTTTTACTTAAACTGTCATTTATTACTATAAACTTTTTGCCATGTAAAAAAAAAAAAAAAAAAAAAAAAAAATGTATTAGTTTAAAAACCTGAGAAACAAGGGATTAATAAAAATTAATTTCTGAATGAAAAGTTAAATACAATTTCTGATT
>OZ010615.1:829916-872416 GCA_963932145.1 Acanthosepion lycidas
TAGTGCTGCCCTGGGTCAAGAGGGTGGATACTGGAAGACCCTATGTCTGGCAACAGGACTCTGCACCATTCCACACAAGCAGGAGAACCTAGTCATGGCTGTCAGACAATTTTTCTAACCACATCACCCCTTACATCTGGCCACCTAACTATCCAGACTGCAACCCCCTTGATCATTACATGTGGGGCACAGTTGAGAGAAAGAGACCAAAAAATCTCTTTGTAATACCAAAAATGAAACAAAGGCAAGAATTATGGCAGCATTCACCAAGTTAAACAAGGAGACCATCCAGAAGAGTTGCAGGAGATTCTGAAGTCATCTGGAGGCTGTGGTTGAAGCCAATGGCAATTTTATTGAATAAATTTACTCTTTAGTGTTTCAAGATATATTTACCAAAATTATACAAAAATATCTTAAAACGAGCTGTTAGTGTCATTTTCATTTTTGCATAATTTAGATGAAAATTTATCCATCACACCTTGTATATAAAACAAGGGGGTAATATTAATAATGGTGAAAAAAAAAAAAAATCTGAACCTCTGTTTTTTTTTTTTGTTTGTAAAATTTTAAATAAATTTAAGCTGACAGTGAGTTAACTGCTTCAGAGGTTGACTGATGTGGAATTAGTACCAAGGACAGTAACGAAAGAGATTTAGTGCATATGATTCCTGTCAGATCATATATATATATATATATAAATAATAATAGGATATTACATTCGAATATATATATAAAAACCCGTTTTATGTAGCGGTTTTACATATGTTCGAATGTAATATCGTATAATAAAGAATATTGCTCTACTATTGTATTGAGCACTATTTTTAAATTAATGTTGTGAACATTCAAATTTATATTTGATTTATTCTCATTTAATATATCACTCACACACGTGTGTAGGAGATGCAGATCAAATATGAATCAAAATCCAACAGA
Source organism: Acanthosepion lycidas (assembly GCA_963932145.1). NCBI lineage: Eukaryota > Metazoa > Mollusca > Cephalopoda > Sepiida > Sepiidae > Acanthosepion > Acanthosepion lycidas. The sequence continues at coordinate 830,853 of OZ010615.1, forward strand.
ATGATAAAATAAAGAACAAATAGGAAACGTATATCAATCTATCATGTTTCACTTTTATTAAAGCTTTGTCAGAGATTGAGAGAAAAGAGACAGAAACACTGGTATTTTGAATTATGTTTGGGTCAGTTCTCATTAGTCAGACACGGGTCACAAACGTGTAGACGATATGTGTATGTAGCTTTATGAAGATTCTTATAAGAAAAGAAATTTCCCCAAAAAGAAAGTCCCACCTAATTTCTCATTTTTAGTTCTTGTCATATTGAGAAAAGACAGGAATGTTCCAGTATTCTGATTTTGAAAATCTTTCTCATGCTTCCAGTTTGGTCAAAACACTTAATATATAATAAATATTATTAGTCTTATGAACATTATTGCTTTTAAATTTCTTTCACCAGCATATATATATATATATATATATATATATATAGTAGTTACTTTGTAACACAAGACATTTTAACCCCAGGTTAGTACTGCAAGATATTGTCACAGTATTAGTACCACTTATTTAAAATATAGATAATACATATTTTAGTATAAAAAAAAAATGAAATTGAAATTGTTGTTATTGTTGTCTAACTCAACAAGGTTCCTCTTTATCTGAGCTTGTAGACTGATCTCACCCCGATGGGCAATATGGAACTATTTGGGTCTCATAAGCCTAACACTCCATTAATACTGTGACACTTTGTCACAAGATTTGTACTGTGAGGGTTTTCAAATGTCTTCATTTTAAAATATTATAGATGTATGATTTAGTTCTTAATTTTCTTTATTATTTTGTCTTGTTTTTCTGTTTTTTATAGAAAAAGTAAAAAATGGGAAAAAATACATTCAGGAAACTTAAAATTATTAATAATTATTATAATTAAGTAACACATTAATCAAAATAAGTGCTGCTAATTTGTTGTGATTTCTATAGCCTCTGCTCTTCACTCTTTTTCAAAATAGAAAAAAGTATTTAATAATGAACCCAACTGGAATTGGAACTCTGCTCTCTCACAATTCTGAAACATTATCCATTACACCAACCACACGAGTCAACCTTTTATGGCACTTGGCATTCCAGTGGGTGTGGTGGGAAGAGGTCAAAAATATTCTTTGTCAAAGTATTAGCATATTAGAGTTTAAAAGATCTTTATCTCAGTTGGTTTGTTAAGGCTGTTTTTATTTAATGGCATATCAACACCTCTATGGGTAATTCAATGCCAAAATCTAAATATTTTGTACATAATTTTATTGCTTCAACTAAATATATATATTGTTGGTAATTTTACTATATATATATATATATATATATATATATATATATATATATATATATATATAAAGTTGGATAGATGTGAGTTTGTGACCCTGGGTTTCATGCTTTAATCAGTTTGTCTGACGATCGCTAAAGCATGAAACCCATCTATCCAACCAAATATGTTAGCCCTATCTCTGATAGTGAGCGCTTTCTAATAAGTACCGCGCATATATATATATATATATATACGTGTATGTATGTATTGTTGGTATATCAACACCTCTATGGGTTATTTAATGTCAAAATCTAAATATGCAATCTTATGGCTTCAGCTACAGATATTTTGTACATAATTTAAAAAAAAAAAAAAAGTATGTTTTATCGAAACAGTCTATAGATGATCTAATGTAGGTGTTATGTGTTTTGGTATAAACCTATTTCTTTACGAAGGACATCTTTATCTCAGATCAAGGGCAGTAGCAGGGGTACTAGTCATGGAAACAGTACTAATATTTGAACAGATAACCCAATTTACCTCCCTTGGGACTTATTTGTTAAGATCTGGCACATCAAAAATCTTGTGGAGCATTCCAGTTTTTGTGAACACTTGGTGAGACGAGGTCCATTAGGCTAAGAATTGGTAAATTTAATGAAATCCAGAAATAAAATCAAGAAACCAAATAAAATGAATGAATTAAGTAACCAAAAATTTTCAGTGTTTCTTTGTTTTTTTTACATTAAATTTTGATATTTTATTTGTTTAAACAATCTGCCCTGAGAATAAATGTGTGTGTGTGTGTGTGTGTATGTATATATATATATATATATATATATATATATATACACACACACACTTGATATTATTGGTTTTCGGGGGTGCCATGAAGTGGCCCCGGTGTGTAGCCCCTTTGGAAAGGGCCTGAAAACTTTAGGAGGGAAATTGGGTTGGTGGAACTGTTTGGCAGTCATCAATAGTTGTGCTAGCACACAGTCATAAGTCATCATGACCAAGGGATTGAGCATGGTGGTGTTGCTCAAACTGCTGATCATGTGCTCTCCCCCAGAAACTGTAACTAAGGTCTGCTCAGCATAGTTGCAGTATAAACCACAGGTGGGTTCTGTGGGTGCACTACAAACACAAATGTTTGTGAGCAGATGGTCTTTGTCACATAAATGTGCTTGGAAAAAGAACCTGGGCTTAGGAGTTTATATAATAGATAAAAACCATAAGTTCAATCCCTGTTCTAGGTAGTGAAGAAAAAAAAATGTAAAAGAGAACAAAATACCCTCACCCTAGATGAAATCAAGAGTGTTGTTCGACATTCCAAAATGTGAAAGATACCTGAGGATAGCTGAAGAACACAGAGGATGAAACATGATAGAGATTAAAGTTCTACTACCAAAGGAACAGTTGAATAGTAAAATATTTGGAAAAAAAAAAAAAAAAAAAAAAAATATTTCCTTTTACAAAAGAGTAAGGAAAAGTAAATAGAAAATCTTGTGTGTGTGTTTGTTTGTTTGTTTCCTTTTTCTAGGTTGAGGTTTTCATGTCAGAAGTACAATTTCCTATAAATATTTTCATGGTAATTGTTCTGATGAACTTTCCTCTTTGTACCTAGACTTTATGAATTTAAATGCAGTTCTAAATTGGCAGATAGGTCTCACTTTACAGTTGAAACTGCAGATGTAACTAATTTCTATGCTAATAGTTTCTTTCTTTGCACTTCTCACCTGTGGAACTCTCTTCTGACTTCTTGTTTCCAGTCAACTTTGATGTTCAAAAATTTAAATGCAATATCAATTATTATCTTTTATCTTAATTCCTGTTCATCTGTTCTCCCTCCTTAATATTTTCTTTTTTATTCTTTCATACTCATTAACCCCTTGCATCTTAGTGGCTTTATTGCCCTGTTTTAGGTGAAGAATAAAAAAAATGAAATCATTTCCTCATCTTTGTTCTGCTCTCTGGCCTTCTTTACATAGCATTGCCACAGATTTCAGATGAACAAGACAGGATATCTCTAAACATGAACAGAGGGATGAGAACAAGCTACACCTAGGAAATATATATATATATATATATATGTATGTGTGTGTGTGTGTGTGTGTCATTCACAGAGACTGTTTTGCTGTATCGCAGCTCAATTAGTATGGCTAGATGTCTGGTTGCCTCTAGTTAGGATCGAAACCTGAGTTGGCATCACTCGGGGATTCTACCACTAAGCTTTTGGCACACAACAGGGATGAAGGTGAATTTAAGTACTTATTTTTAGATAAACACACAGTGACTGAGAGAACTTGATTTGATTTACTGAAGAGTCTTGCATTATTAGCTGTAATAGTCACTGTTTACAAACCCACGCTTCCTCCTCAGAGAGCTTGACTGAAATAAATTTTTCAGGAGTATATGTTTGAATATATATAACAGATGACAACTGTCTATTATGTTTGATCATGAGCCATTCTAAGCTTCGTATACTGGCTTTAGTTTCAGCTGAAAATAAATACAAAAACTGTGCAACATTTGAATATTTTTTATTATAGTATTCATTGATCTAAGCTTTCGACTCACATGAGCCATCATCAGAGTGGTTATATGAACATTACAAAAGAGATGTTCACCATCAAAAATGACAACCTGTTATGCTTATATAGAAGTTTGCTATGTGGCAATAACAGTTGTGGAATATAAAACGCAGGTCAAAAATTTGTAATGTGGTTCTATACACACACACACCATGTCTTCATTCAAGTGTATTTGGATGAATAAATTGGACATGTCTATTTTTATTGTAATTCTCTTGAATTCTCTTATTGACTTCTTAATGTCAATATGAAATTCATTAAAAGGTGCAGTAGTTTGTTTTTGTTTTTTCTTTCCTTTCCATTTTTCCAAGTATTTTCTTGTCTTTTCTTTTATTGTTCTCTCTTTAATAATGTTCTCTTTCACACTCCTTGTGTCTTAGTAGCTTTATTAATTAAATAAAAAAAGTAGGGAGTTGAGAGTTAATTGATATCTTTATTAACAATGTTTATTCACATCATCTTTAAAATTGCATAAAGCGAGTGACTAGTATTCTAATAATGCGAATAAACATTGGTAACCTCAGTGAGATATCATTGCTATCATCAATGCTCTATGAGAAAACTGTTACAAAATGGTGTTTTTCATTTTTTTCCCCATCTTATTGGCCCGGGGAAGTGATCCCAGTGCATGGCACCCTTGGGAAGGGACCAAGAACCAACCAACGGGTTAACCCAAACTTTGCAAGTGAAATTGGGTAGATAGAAACATTCAAAAACTGTCAGTGGTTGTGCTAGCATGAAGTCATAAGTCATTGTAACCGAGGTTCCAAGTTAATGGCTGTTCTGTATCTATATTTTTCTTTGTTAAAAACCATTTTCTGATTATAATATCTTTGCTTGAAATTTCCCTCTGCTGATCCTATTTCATCATGGAAACTTTGAAATTTCACAGTGGCTTTGTAGACTAAGCATTTAACCCAACAGTGTCCTTCAAGTGGGCAATTTGGCATATCTACAGTTATGAGGTCTGGTGATCATTGTTAATTTTATTATCCATGACTGTAGTGAATGCTAGACAATCTCCTCACAGACTGAGCAACTGAAATGTAGTTCTGCAGAAGGATGCCATGAACTAACAACAAAAAAATTTAAAAAAAAATAGAAATGTAAAGGACACTTACACTTAACATCAGAAAGAGATAGTGAAAATTTCTAGTCCTCGTAATGAGGAAAGAGGGCTTGGAAAATATGAAACTCATGACAAATTGAAGGCAAGAGGGACAGAAGAAAACAGCACACAACCTACCTATCTAGCTTAAGTAAATGGATGGCAGAACAGTGTTTGGGAGAAATAACAAAAAGTTAATTTATTAAGAGCTACAATAGACAGGAAATTGTGGAGAGCCATGATCGCTTATATTCTGAAGTGACATGGCACATAGAAGAATAAAGGTTGTAGTACAGCTATAGCTAAATTTAACAGTATTCTCGTTTAAAAAAAAAATTGTGCAGTGAATTTGTTTGGAAAGCTTTTTTAATAGAATCTTGCAGAGTTAACCATTGGTCTTCACAGACATTATGTGTGTGTTTGCACGTATGCATGTATGTGTATGTATGTGTGTGCATGTGTAATAAAAACTACAAACATTTTAGTAGATACACAAGTCTGAGTGAACATTTTTTTTTTTTTTTTTTTTAAATAATGAAATTAATGTCTTCCAGGCAAGACAAAAAGCCCTATTAAAAGAAAACATACCTCTTTGCAGGGATTGAACTTGCATCTTATTTATCCTTGGAAACCACTTTTTAATCAAATGTGCTTTAAAGGAGGGAGCAGAAGACTTATGTTCAACTCACCATCCTGCTGAGGAGAAGGAAACTAACAGAAAGCCTATGACCGCTGGACCTTATTGCCATTGTCACATCTTGCTGGGCCAAGGCATAGGAAACCATGGTTTAAAAGGGTGTGGTCAGTAAATGTGTAATCTATACTTTACATCAAGTATTCTACACTCCTGAAACCAATGTGGTGAAAGGCCTGCAAGCATTGTAGGAAAAAAAAACTACTAAATCATTATTTGCAAATTCAAGCCATGATTAAGAAGAAAAAAAATTTTGTATGAATAAAAACCTTAAAAAGCTCTCATGACATCTTAACAACAGGCACTTAAAAATATTTTCAGAAATTGTCACGACTTGTGCTATCAAAATTCAAGAAAATGTATTTAGAATACAGTTAAAAAAACAAAAACAAAACAAAAAAAACAAAAAAAAAAAAAAATTGTTTTTGGATCAGGTGTATGGAGATAGGTGACTTTTGTCTTCATGGATTTCGTGTCCGTGGGAAAAAAATTAAAATCCACAAAAAATTACAAGCAAAAGAAAACATTAATAAAAATAAAAATAAAAAAAAAATCTTTTAAATATAAAATAAAAACAGCAAAAAATGCAATATTGTGGTCACTGAAACAGTCAATGAAAAAATCCGAGTGCAAGAAAGTCAGTATGGGGGGGGGACATTTCTGCACCCCCTGCCCCATAGATACACACCTCCTACCCCCTCATATCATGTACCAGCATGAAAGAAAAATGAGGAGGAGAAAGAGTTTAAAAAAAAAAAAAAAATAAAGCTAATGCTCAAACGTTAAAATATTGCAAATTTTTATACTATCTGTCCTAAAATAGTTGGTACATTTGCATTAACATTTCATACATGAAATGTAAAAATCATTGAGACAGAGGTAGTAAATTGTTATTTATATAGTAGTACCTCAGTCTAATAATAATTGTTCCATTTGCAAACATTTTCTACAATAAATGTAACAATCATTTTGGGACAGAGGTAGTATTTCTTTTTTCATTCACAACAGAAATTCACTGCAATTGACTGTCATGGAAATGGTTCAATAGTCAAATGATACCATATTGCAAACAAATTTTCAACTTCAGGGGGCAGTTGGGAGGGTGAAGAAGTAGGCAGCATTTTAGATAAGAAAAAAAAAAAAAAAAAAGAGAAAGAAAAAATATATATTAATAAAATGAGTTTTTCTTAATCGAGATATTCTCCACCAAATCATTTGCAATGCATTTCCCTGGGAGGCGAGGGTGGGGGAGAGGTTGTTTGCAATATTGTTTTTTTTTTTTTTTTTTAATTTTTTTTTTTCCACAGAGGCGGCAAATTATTTGCAAGCCATAGCACCCTTCCCTGAGAGTGTGGTTGGGGGGGAAGAGATCATTTGCAACACATTTTGGGAAGAGATGGCTTGTTCGCAGCACATTCCCACAAAATAAATCTAATTTACAAAGAAAAAAAATTCTTTCCACAATATGACAACATTCAAACATTAACCAATGAGACTCATAATTACAATAATTATTACAATGACTATGTTAACGATGTGGTGATGATGATTTCTTTTGTTTCATTCTTAGATGGTTACTTTCTGTGTCATGACAAGTGTTGGGGGTGGGGGTTTGAGTAAGAAGATAGCATGGCGAACAGCTTCCTCAACATCTGAGAAGACTGGAACATTCTCTCTCTTGGCAATGTCACAGAGATATGCCCGTCCACGATTGTAGTCTTGTGCAGCACCAGCCAACTGAAAAAAAAAAAAAAGAAAAGAAAAAAATAAAGCTTTCATGACAGGTACAAAAAAAAAAAAAAAAAAAAAAAAAAAAAAAAAAAAAGAAAGAAAAAAAGAGGACATGTAACCTTTCATGCTTTTAACATCTGCAATTGTATACATACACGGTACCCTCTCCCAGCTTCTCTCTGATCAGACACATGAAACTCCATATTGCAAAAACTATTCTTAGTGTTGATGTACACCAAAAACTGGGAAAGGCCCATTGCGAGCTCACAAGCAAATGAAAGATGAAAAGTAAACAATATAGCAAGGATTAAGGACATAACCCTGTTTCCAACATATTTAAATGGTTTATTCAGTAATTCACTTGTATCATCTATGTTGGTAGATAAATAGATTACATTTGAGACAACATGACAGTCTAAGAGATCAGCTCTTCCTTTCAACTCTTCCTCCTACCAACCTTTACCAATTTAATGATCACAACATACAACATTGGAATTACCAGACAGACAATCTGTCCCCATTATCACCAGCTCAGAACATAATCCAAACTGTGACTGTTAATATAGACTTATAACTGGAAATCCTCAATGTCCAGTTTTGTTGTCACTTGTTCCCCAAAAGTTTACATTTTTTATTCTTTAGTCAAGTGGGTGATGACTTTGAAGACTACATCTTACACACTCGTCACTGGTCATAAAACATAAAATACTTGAGACAGATGAAATGTCACACGATCTCCTATGTTGGGTGTCACAATCATAGTGTTATACCATATTTTTTAGAGTCAGATAAATCTTTGTTGGTATTATTGCAACATTTCAGCTGTTGTGTTCTTCAGCTTTTAGTTGTCTGTTCATCTTGGTAACTTTCTGAAAATCTCTAACTGAACCCTTTATTTAATCTATTCCACTCAAGAAGGGTTTCCCAACACAGTGGTTCAATTTTAAGTGTTGGGCGAGTGATGTGCAACAGAAAATATTGGATGATTGGAAATTTTGGTGGATGATATAGGATTTTGAGAATTAAATATTATTTCAACAAAATTCAGAGGAGATATGAAAAGAACCTGTATGTAGAAAAGAAAAAAAAAGGCCACTTGGGAATAAATGGATCACATTTATAGATACGATATAAATATCCCCACAAACAAGGAATATTTTAATACTTACAATAGTTTTGTGAAGGGTCATTAACATTCAAATAGTTCTTTAGATGAAATATTTTTTTCAGATATAAATCAGATAAGGGGATTAGTCGTTAGTCATGTACATTATTTTTAATTTATAATTAAAAACAAAAATAATTCAATTTTTTTTTTCTCAGCACTTACAACGCTAACCATAAAACTAACCTTTGACCAAAATTAAATTATAGTTTTTAATTTGTTAAGTTTGCTTTCATCTATTCTTTAACATAGTAAATTAATAGCAGCAGTTTCCACGAGTCAGTATTATTTATTACCTCTCTTTGGTACTGTTTTTCTTTTTTCTACATCATAAAGTGTGTTTATGAACCAGTAACAAACTTTTAACAATTTTGGTATGCTTTTAAATACAGGTGGGTGGTGGAAAATTTACCAATGTGAAAGTGGGTAATGATACAGAACAGTTTGAGAATCCCTTGAACTAAAGGAATGTATTTTAAAACATCTTATTTGATATGAAAGATATATTAATTTTGATATTTTACTGATAGTATATCAAGTCATAGCTATAGAAATAGGGTACTTTATTTTTTGATTGTGAGATGGAATCCAGGATATTATATATATATATATATATATACACGCCTTACCTCTTCATCCTGAAGGTTATCCTCTGGCATCATTTGGACACACAGTACAATGCGACATCCCTGACCAATGTAATAGGCTGCCTGGAGTAAGAGAAAGAATGAAATTCTGAAGCCTTAAAATATTAAATTAGAGAAATGCACAGAGACGAGAGAAACGCACAGAGACGAGAGAAACGCACAGAGACGAGAGAAACGCACAGAGACGAGAGAAACGCACAGAGACGAGAGAAACGCACAGAGACGAGAGAAACGCACAGAGACGAGAGAAACGCACAGAGACGAGAGAAGGTATTGATTCATTTATATGGATGATAGTACATATGGGTGTACATATATTCATGTGTATGTGTGTGTGTTTATTTAGCGTATCACATGCTTTTGTGCTATTTTTGTGTTTCTTATATGCAGTTATATGATTGTCCTGCCAATGTACATGCCATTTAGAATTTTAAATTAACATCTTTGTATTATTTTATTTTTACTTTATTTATCTGTATTTAAAATCCCTTCATTTATGTTTGATATTATTATTATTATTATTGTAATTTTAATTTTACAATATTATTTGTATTAAGGGCCCTTTTATTTGACTAATCTGGAATTGTGTTGATTTGTCCTGCCTAAAATAATGGCCATGTTGGTCAGTTTGCTGTATAACCTGATGTACAATTTTCCACACTTTAAGGAAAAGCTTCTTGGCCAAGTCAGTCTATTTTAGGCTTACTACTACCCATTCATCTTTCTTATTCCCTTTCTCCTCTCTCTATCTCACTTTTTAAAAAGAAATTGACCATCCATCACTTTTCTTCCTCCTCTTCTTTCATGCTTTCACTTCTCCTTGTCAATCTATCAGTCTGGGGGTGCGGATGAATTGTCTCCATTTACTAAAAGATTTAAAGGTTTTCTTTATTATTATAATGCTCTGTAGTTTATATTGAGCTTTCCCTGGATTAATATTCACTTTGGAATTAACCCTACCAATGACAAATTGGTAATAAAAGAAGAGAGAGAGGTCGCAAACGTTTTGGTTGCAATGTGGATTTTTTTTTTTTTTTTTTTAAATATATTATGATTTATTTTCCATAATTTTGCAAAATTATGGAAAAATGAAGCATAATATATCTAAAAAAAAGAATCCACATTACAACCAAAAACCTTTGCAGTCTTTATTAATTTTTCTCTCATTGGAACTACTATAACATCTTCCCTCCCTCTCTCTCTCATATATATATATATATATATATATATATATATATATATATATATATATACATACACACACACACACCTTATAGGAAAAAGAATGATACAGTGAAAAAAATTCTGTGTAACATTACACAGTTTAGGACTTCATTTGACTAAAGTAATGGTTTTGTTGATCGAATTATGTGTAGGAAGGGTAATATAAAAATACCATTTAAATGCTGAAAATCCTTCAAAATTAAAATTTAAAAAGAAAGATGTGTCTAGGTATGTATTCTCGGCAATTTCCTTAAGTATTCTACATTGTGATAATAGATCTGCCAATGCAAATGGCTTGAAATAAGTAATCTTAAAGCAGTGTTCCAATTCTGGTTGGGTCCATTATATTCGCTTACGCACAAAATTTCTTAGGAAAGGTATGAATTAATCTTTTCTCACTCCAGCTATGGGTTAATTAGTAAGATTTGTATCACTAAATCATTATCATCAACTCAAACCAATTAATTAAAAAAGAAAAAAATTCTTACAATCTAAAAATACTTTCTAGCTGATAAACCATAAAAAAATGATTCACTCAATCAAGGAAGACAATTTTTCTGGTTTCAGGGGAAAATTTAAATATAAATTGTCCAATGTGTTTTTCAAGAAATTTACTTTGGATAATTGCTTATGGGTCAAGCAGCTCAGTTCCTAGGAACCGACAGCCCAGACACCAGCACATATGATTTGATTATAGCGGTGAAGGCTTTCTGCAGAACCAACCACACTTTTTGAAGGGCTGAATACAGAGACCTGATGCACTATGTGCCACAAGGTCCCCAAACGACCCTCCTGCAGGTTTTGAATTCAAAGTTGTCTTTTTCCTAGACCAATTGCCATCCAAAGCTATAGAACCCGGTCTGTCCTATTTACTCATAGCTGGGGGGAGAAGAAGAGGATTCATACCTTTCCTAAGGGTATTAGCACGTAAGTGAATGCAATGGATTCAACAGGAATTCAAACTGTTCTGATTCCTAAATCTGAGCTGCTATCCACTACTCCACCATTCCTTATATATATATATATATATATATATAAAAAATGTATTTGGGCAGCAATCCCTCTTTTACACCATGTTTGGAAAAATAAAACATTTCTATAACTCTAGATACATAAAACATTCAGTTAAAATTAAAAATAAAATCAATCTTGATAATGGCTGTAAAAGGCTTCAATATACAAGACTTTGACAATTTGTACAGAATTTATGTCCAGAAAATGGAGAAAATTATAAGAACACAATTAAGTAAAAAAAAATCTTAACTGCAGTATGTAGTCAGCCATTTTTAATGAAACTTCATATATGAAAACATGTTTCATCGAGATGAATAAAGTTATTTTTTAAAATAAACAATTTCCCTGGTTTCTGGTGAAAATTTCAATACAAATTATCCATTGCAGCTTTTATAAAAAAAAAAAAAAAAAAAAAAAAAAAAAAAAAAAATTACTTGGATCATGTCTGTGAGTGCCCGTATATCGGCTGGAATCACATAGAGCAAGAGTTGGCATCTCTCCACCTGAGCATGATTCTTTGAGATAGTTTTCCAATTCCATTCTTCCAACTGAGGAGACACGTAAGTGCAGTTGTGTTGTCTGGAACAAAAACAACGAGAAAAGTTTACCAATAACAATCTCACCAGAAATTAAATTCTAAATTACTATAATATATATATATATATATATATATATATATCCCCCCAACACTTATGGCCTGATGATTGCATCTAAACAGCCTGTTGCCTCTGAGTGTTCACTTTTATATTTACATATACTCTATCTCTGATATTGAGCACTTTAACTCAAGTATAGCACACCTTAAAACTATTATTTATTTATATATATATATATATATATATATATATATATATATATATATATATATATATGTAGCTAGCCACCTGTATTTGAGGATACCCGCCTACTAGGGTGGCTAGCCAATCCCTATTGCAGAGACTTGCTCAGGTGCATTTGTGTTTATTCAACACCCACAGAGCCCACCTGTGGTTTATACTGCAACTATACTAATTACAGTTTCTGGGAAAGAGTGTATTACCTGGCATAGTCAAAAATTTGAACAAGGCCAGCATGCTGAAGATCTCTGCCACAATGAGAGAAAAGATGGATTCATACCTTTCTCAAGGCTATTTGCACATAGGTGAATTTTAACAAACTGCTCTGATTCCTCAAATCCAGGCCACTATCCATTACTTCACCATGCCTCAATTCATAATAAACTAGCCCCGTAATGTCACTAAGGGGATAGTTTAGTGTTATTACTTATACCATTGTCATCATCATGTCAACGCATGTCGGCCATTGTACTCTCCAGTTTTCATCAGGAGATTGCCAATCTGAGTGTAACCTTCAGGGAATCCAAACTTAAGGCTCTATTTAATCTACATGCATGTGTAACCTGTAGATGTCAGGAATTCAAGAGTGTTCCTGAATCTTTTATATCTGGAATTTCATAAGCTTTATGGAATGTTTTTGTTACTTTTTTTTTTTTTTATGTACAGAATCTTACTATTGAGGGCTTGTAAGATGAGAACCCAAATGATTTATATAATACAAAAGTCTGCATTGACCCTAAATATGTTGAAATGAACAAAAAAAAAAATTCACCTGAGAAGAGGAACAGCAATATTTTCTTTCCAATTTTGAGTACTGTGGTTGCCGCCAAGATAAAAATCCGAACAATCCTCAACTCTTTCAGATCTTAAAGCCGGTGTCCTTCCTGAAAATAAGGAAAAATTCCGCCTTTAAAATTTGCACAAGAGATTCATGAAAATACTTTTCTAGTTTTTTTTTTTTTTTTTTAAATTTAAGTTCTTTATGTCTGATCTTAACGGAATATTACAGTTATGGAATATTACTGTCATATTAGGGCAGGTTGATTTTGTAACCATGGTATTGCACTCAATTTGAAAGTTTTGATTTGACATTATAAATAATGATACAAAATATGTTCTTTGAAAATCATCATTTTTTGAGGAAAAGAGCTTAAAGATTAAAGTTAAAACTTATAGCATTGGAATTTCAGGTGATCAGTGAAAGCTTTATAGGGCAGCCTTATCATATTTATAATTAAATGAAGCTTTACAAATTGTATACAGACAATATGCATGACACAAGCACATTATTACTAAATCATTGTGCCATGAAAATAAGACCTTCATTTACTGCAAATTAAACTGAACAATTTAGCTATATTATGATGTAATATGTTATACACTGCAGTAGTTTTAGTGTGATTTTCAATAAACAATACAAATTTAAAGCATTTTGTCTTATAATTTGATGACCAGCCATATTATGGTGTTATATACACTTTTATCTATTTTTTGCTTTTATTATGAGCTAACAAATCTTATTTATTGAGTAGCCTTTTTTATAATCTTTCACAATTTTTTTTTTTTAACACAGATTTTACTTAAATATAATAATAAAAAAAGGCTTATTTTGCTTGTGGTGATCCATAATCAGAATTCTAGTTTTAATATATTTTCCATTCAATGGATCTAATACAAAAGATAAACTTTATTTGGATTTATTCTTGAAATTGTAAAATTCTGAAGTCAGTTTGCAAGCAAAAACCTGCAGACATTAGGTATTTTTGTACATTTTTTTCAGATGATCTTTAAAACTAAATGCCCAAATATTGGTAAAAGCTATGAATCTAATCTTTGATGTCAATACTTATGACATCAAACTCCCAGTTTTACACATCGAGTACAATGTTGATTTTCTAAAAGAAAAAAAAGAAAAAAAAAAAAAAAAAGTGACAAAACAACCTGCTGTAACTGCTCAATCCACACTTCCCAGCTTTGACCAAGTCCCAAATTGTCTACATAGCCTTGTGAGCAATTAATTATTTCCCACCCTACACCTTTCTCCACACACAAAAAGTTGCAAGTTTATCTTTACTTTGTCACTATTTCTATGACAAATGTTCAAGACAAGCTACATTCCTTAGCTCCACCAGTTCAGTCCTTGACAGCAAAGTCAAATTGTTGTATTTCCTTATAATTCAGTGGCAAAAAGAAGTTTCACTTAAACAGCTTCTTTCTAAGAAACACTATCTTGTAGACTCCTGAAAGGATACTTTGTCTCTCCTTACAAATCTTAACCACTTCAGGTCTATAATCAACCATTACCTTTCCCCACATATCCTTGTAATCTGCATTTAGTTCCTTCTCTTACATCTATTTGTTGTAATGGAATGTCCCACACTCCCTATCACCTATGTGAACTGACTATATTAGTAGCTATATATGGTAAGCACAGGACATATCTGAGGGCTTGCCTCAGGAATTACTACCCTGCCACCCGATTCCCTGTCTTTCAGTAGTGTATTCTCTCTTTTATAATAAACTTCTCTTCTTTCATCTACACAGGTGTTACTGTTCTTTCACTAGATTACCACCCTTGTCTGTAACGTATTTAAGGACAACACTATTCAACAAAAGCCCATTCAGTAAAACTACCTTGAGTGGCTCTTTGGCCTTGTATTGGGTGAAAATTTTGAAAAATGTCATGTTAAATAGATTTACTACCAGTTTCCCTGGATAATTCTAAAATCAGTCAGTAATTGTTCCATTTATTATTATGTATATCCATAAGAAAGCAAGTCTTAGGCTGTGTGAATTTCTTTGATGAAGCATTATTAATTTCTGACTCATCCGTCTTTTCTTATTGCTTCTTTATACTTGGTGGTACTAACAGTGTTAAGTTGTGTGAATTAGTCAAAACATTGTCTTTAATGTTTTGACTAATCCTTCTTTCATCTGAATTCTGGTGCTTGTAAATGCTTACACCCAGGTGCAAACTAATTGAAACAAAACAAATAATTCCATTATTATTTACTTTTTTTTTTTCACATTTTTCCAATGAAACATGGCCCAGTGCACATGTTAGTACATCGTATGTCCATTCCACGAAGTCATTCCTTGCAGATTGAACACAGATTCTCGATTGGATTTAAATCGGGAAGTTTCCGGGCCACTCTACAGTACTTTGATTTGTTCACTGCCAGTGTGTTCGTGTAGCGTTACAGTTTTTGTATGCTTCCTTAAGTAAGACAATGACAATAGGACAACTAATTGACAGTTGAGACAAAAGTGTTTGTGCATGATAAAAATCTGATTCAATCATGGATGACGCAATATTTTTTTAAGGCCAAACAAATTTCAGTATACACCCTGAAAATAGATTCATATTACTGCACACCACTGAAAATGACAATCTGAAGAAAAAAAATAGAAATCAATTACACCCTGTCACTCTAGTGAGTCGAAAACTGACCACATGGTGAAAGAAAGGAAACAAAACCAGTTGTTTAAATTGATTTGCATAAAAGGCGTAGAAAAATCAGTACCAATCTTTCATATTCATCATGTAATTTTCTTTTTTAAGGATTAATTCGCCTGATGTAAAGTCAGGCAAGTTTTATTCTTTATGGTGGATGAATGTAAAATTAAAATGTTTCATATTTCAGAATACAAACAATTCAGATAAATTTCAAGTACAACTATAACAATCTAAAACCATTTTATCAGCAAGGCAAGATTATGAAAGGTATAAACACTAAAAATGACTTACCAAACATCCAACCAAGCCAGTCTGGAACTGTTTTTGTAATGGAAAGCAAAATTAAAAGAGTGTTGGTCAGCAGTTGTCGAAGTGAAGGATAGCATAAGGCCTGGAATTGAATTACAAATAGAAATTAATGGAGGAAGAGACAAGGAAACAAAAGACAATTATATGGGGGAGAAAAAAAAAAAAAAAAAAAAAAAAAAAAAGAAAGAAAGAATGTACACCTAAACAAAAATATATTACCCGCACACACACACACACTTTTTTTTTTTTTTTTTTTTAAAGAACTGCAAAATAATGAAAAGAAACAAACATGGAAGGAAGTTTTTGTAAAAATAATGTAAAGAGAAAATTTGCTCAACTTACCAACTGACTTTTAGCTTCCATAACAAGACAACAAAATGTCGTGAAGCCAATTGTGTCTGACCCATTTGCCACACTTTCAACCTGGGCAATGTCAAGGAGTTGTCCTGTTGCATAGTGAAATGCTTCACAAGCCTTTAAAATGTAAATTAAAAAAATTGAAAATACATTGTCATGTCATGAAAGAATATTTGTAGCTTCAATGTGATATTGATTCAATTTTATATAGTACATTATTGAGGTATCTTCAGGTGCACGATACATGTAGTGCTGGCACCAAGAAGCGAGGTAATGCAGATGGAGCCAGGCATGCCAATGCATGTGTAACCCAGCATGTTGATGCTTGTGTAGCCAAGCACCAAGAGGCAGTCCAGCTCGCAGAAATGCTGCCAAAGCAAATAAAGCAGGCTAATTCAGTGGTAAAACAGCCAACATTTTGTTGGGGTTTCTCTCAAGCCTGTCTCACATATATGTTTATACCTGTCAGCCCTTACAAGATATTTTTTTTTTTAAGCAAATCACCCCAAGCAAGGCAGGAGTGCCACTGGCACACAAGGAGTTACAGAGAGTGAGAGTAAGAGTAAAGAGGAGTGTTTGGGAAAAGGATAAAGAGAAGGACAGGGGTCACGGTCAAGGCATGAGAAGATGTCGATTGACATTACATTTGAATATTTGAAGATTATAAATATCAGGGAAGCAAGTGAGAGGAAGGGAGTTCCACTGATGGGAGATGTGAGAGAAGCTGTTGGAGTAGAAGAGAGTTTTGACAGTGAAAGGGTGGAACTGAGATGCCAACCTAGTAGCACACTTAAATTCATGCAGTTTGGGAACCAGTGAAAGTAACTAGTGTTAAATTTCCAGAACTGTCACTGAACTGTTGAGAACTTTGCATACCTGTTTGCTAGTCCAGCAAGCTAATCCCTATTATAAACACCTGCTCAGGTACATTTGCATTTATTCAACACCTACAGAGCCAACCTGCAGTTTACACTGCAACTATGCACAGATTAGTTACATTTTCTAGGAGACAGTGAATAATCCGGTGTGACTGTGCTTACACAACCATTGACAGGTTCCAAACAGTCTTATCCACCCAGTTTCATTCACAACACTTTGTTCAACTCCTGGTATGGTTTTCAGGCATTCCCAATGGTGGAACATGGGCTGGAGTTATCTCCCTTGAATAATATCAAAAAGTCATCATCTTAAAACCCACTTAAAACACATACATATATATATATATGTGTGTGTGTGTGTGTGCGCGCATGTCTCCACTTTTATATTTACATACACTATCCATGATATTGATCACTTTAAACCATAAATATAGCATACCTTAAAAGACACTTGTCTGTGTATTTGGGCAGCAAACTGTTTTTTTTTTTAAAACGGGTTTCACTGAATATCACAGGCAAGGAAAATTTGATCAATTTTTTATTGAGTTTTTCTAATCTTAAATTTTTCCGCTTGGTGGAGTAAGGGATTGTAAAAATTGTCTGAGTGTCTATTGTCCCAAGCACTTTCCATTGCTAAATAAGGTGAGATTAATACTAGGTACCGAATGTTTTATGCAGAGTGCTTCTCTGACAATGAGGTATTTTTGGTTACAGGATTTATAAAAGATGATTGTGTTATCAATCAGAATTTTTCTTATGGGTTCATGTAAACTGTGGATGGCTAAATGCCTTTTTATAGTTCTTTGGTCAGTTAAGTGATGCGTGATGTATCTGCCCAAGGAGGTAGTTATATAGCTGATGATTGATTTACAGCAAGAAACAGTCTTACGCTGGGCAGTTAAATTGATACATTATATTGGTCATTGACATGTGTGTGTGTGTGTGTGTATGTAAATATTTGCATGACTTACCTGTTTATAACTGAGTCTGTCAGAGTTTTCACAGTACGAATGGAAAACATCCCACAAATGTCTACAAAAAAAAAATAAATAAATAAAAAAATAAAAGCAAAAATATAGAAAGGAAAATTAACAGGTTTATAAATGCACAAACACATGTAATAATAATAATAATAAATACTAAATAATAAGAAAAAAGTTAAACAACATAAGATAGTGACAAATAACTGCATTGAGATCCATAGTTATTTCTACTCTAAGGCCTCTAGAATAATTTCAAACAACCATTACCATCCACCAAATGGCTATCAGGGTAATGCAATAGATCTTACTAACCATAATGCAACATTGATCACTTATAAATAGTTAAGCCAAAACACAGCATAAAACACATGGCCTGAAGATTTCATTGAAGCATGAAAGACTGTCATTGCTTGATATTGACCTCAGTGTCCACACACACACATATTATATATCTCAAAATGTATATTAACAGAGTTCTTTACTTACAATTACTTCAGTGTTATCAGCCAGAAATAGATTTTTTTTTTTTTTTTTTGAGGGGGGGGTGATTCAAAACAATCTTTGTTGTACATATGTTTAAAATTTGCAGATATAGATGTTACAGCCAAAGGAATCTACATGGCATTGTGACCATCAGTTTCACATTTAAAGTGATCTTTAGGTTACGTTGATTACTCTCTCACATGTATTTATTCTGGGCGATCTCTAAAAACATGGACCCTTGTAGCAACCTCAAGCTGTGCCTTGTTATGGTTTCATAATGTGAAGTGTTTTTTTTTGCTTTGTCTGGATAACCTACACATTGAGCATTGTTATTTACTGCTGAGGTAGGTGTTCGACTTTTGGTCTTTTCTCTCTCTGTAGTTTCATTTTTTTTTTTTTTTCTTGAGTAAGGTTTTCTTGGTTATTGCAAATAATATCCCTTTCCACTTTTTAAAAAAGTTATTTTGACAGGTAATCTGTTGGTTACACCTACATTTTGAATTATATATATATATATATATATATATATATATATATATATATATATATATACACACACACACACTGGGTGTAACAGCAAAATTGTCCAATTGTTAGATTAAGTTTTGAAGCATTGTATCTTACAAATGATTAAAGATATCTTACTGGAATTCTCCAGGGTTTTTATAACACTATTGTACTATTTTGATCAATAAGAATGTATAATTACTCTCCAAGCTTAACAGAAGAATTACAATGAAATTGTTTATAAATGAAAATGACATGTTTGTCATCATCATCATTAATTAATCGTAGCTAAAGATCAGAAGCTCATGAAGTCTTGAAATTAAATTAAACTATGTATATATATATATATATATATATATATATATAATTTCAGAATCATTTTCCAACTTATTCAAGATGATCTTCACCCTCTCTAACATTCTGTCCTGGAGCAACAAGTTGCCTCACAGGTTTCACATACAATTTAATTTTCAAGTCTTTTTTCACTGCTCTTTGGACAGTCATATCTGAAACTCCTGTTATGTGCCAAACCTCTTCCCTTTAAAGCTAATACCTTCCACCCTCCCCTGACTTGTGCCTTTTGTCTGACTGAAACATTGAAATGGATAATTTCTGTATCAATTTTTTCGAATGCTAAGTTAATGTTCTAATTCTGAAAAACTCAGCCTGAATACCAGGGTTGAATAAGACTGATAAAGTTTTCATTAGTGGAAATAGTTTTATACCCCATATGAGGTAATCTGGGATATTTTGGTTTACTACAACCACTATTATATATATGTACACACACACACACGCGCGCATGGAAAAGAATTTGTTGTCTGCTGATGATGATTAATACTAAGCGCTTTGCTATGAATTGAGACCTTGGTAGCTAGTAATGCATATACCTTGTATATAAAGTGTTAAAAATTCTCTTCTTAGTGTGATGGCCTAGGAGTGAGAGCCTCCGACTAATGTTTCAATCCTGGCTTGAAGCAATCACCTGCCTAGTCACACTGATAAACTGTGATACAGCAAAACAGTTCATCTGTGGATGACTAATATATATATTTTAAGACATTTCTATGTTTATACATTCTTTTTTTTTTATAGATACAAATATTTAAGTAAATATATCTATAAAAAAGAATGTATAAACATAAAAGTTTTTGTCAGATTTTGTCCATTTCATATATATATATATATATATATATATATATGAAAAATTTATGAATAAAAATGACAATTGGAAAACTAGTAATCGTTGATGCGTTTCGTCCAATGTGGACTTTATCAAAGCAAAATATGAAATGAATTTAATTGAACAAGGTAACTAATAAAAACAAAAAAATACATTAACACAGATATAAGGACAATATTCTCCACACGTGACAAATACTGACGTTATTTTCAGTTAACAATATGAAAATAGCGTTTCTCTACATTCCAGTTACTAGGAACATTTCGTTTTTGTTTTTATTAGTTACCTTGTTCAATTAAATTAATTTTGTATTTATATATATAATTATTTATTTAAAAAATATTTATAACATAAATATGTTATAAAATCCCTACAAGAATAACCATTTTGTTTCAACACCCCCGATGTCTTATCAAGTGATGATGTTCAACATCATCGCTTGATAAGAGATATATATATATATATATATATATATATATATATATATCTCTGTGTGTGCATGTATGTATGTATGTATGTATGTATGTGGTGTATTTGGTCATCAGTTTTTCTTTTATGTCCCAAACTATTTTCCTTGTTTTCTACAGAGACTTAGAACTTTATGTTATAAATATTTTTTAAATAAATAATTATATCTGCTCTACTTTGTATTGAGCACTCTTAAGCATAGTAATTGTTGGTTATTGGAATTCATTCCGTATACACCAATCATATACTTGTCTGTGCATGTATATATATATATATATATATATATATATATACACACATGTGTGTGTGTGTGAAAAGTGTGTGTATATAAATATAAATAAATGTTTATATATGTATGAGTCCCGACGGACGACCAAGTGTGTATGTGTGTCTGCGTACTTCATTGGGCGTATGAACATACATCAATGTTTGGGTTAGCACGATGACATCACGACGATGTTTCCCCCCACCACTTCCATAATAACACCAATACATGCAATCTACATAAACCCAAAATTTTTAAAAAATAATCAGTTTGTCTGACGATCGCAAAAGCGCGAAATCCAGGGTCACAAACTCACATCAATCCAACCAAATATATATATATATATATATATATATATATATATATCTCTGTGTGTGCATGTATGTATGTATGTGTGCATGTATGTATGTATGTATGTACGTGTGCATGTATGTATGTATGTATGTATGTATGTACGTGTGCATGTATGTATGTATGTACGTGTGCATGTATGTATGTATGTACGTGTGCATGTATGTATGTATGTATGTATGTATGTACGTGTGCATGTATGTATGTATGTATGTATGTATGCATGTATGCATGTATGCATGTATGTATGTATGCATGTATGTATGTATGCATGTATGTATGTATGCATGTATGTATGTATGTATGTATGTACGTGTGTATGTGGTGTATTTTTGTCACGAGTTTTTCTTTTATGTCCCAAACTATTTTCCTTGTTTTCTACAGAGACTTAGAAAAAAAAACTTGTCCAACATCTACCAATTGTTTTCATCTTTTATAAGTCATTTTCAGAGATTTTTTTGTGGGTTGATATGGCTGTGTTTTGGGGTATGTATGCTTCTTTTGTGGTCGTGTCTCCATGCATCAGCTTTTTTTGAGTACCATCTCTTGACATTAGTTTCTGATGCTTTTTTTCTTTTTTAAATTATATACAAAAGGCAAATGTGTGTGTGTGTCTGATCACACTCAGAATGGGAAATTGAGTGATTTCCTGTCAGATTTGTTGCATTCATTTATGCACAAATGCCCTTGGGGAAGGGCATGAATCCATTTCTTCATTCCCTGACCCTAACCTATTGGTTAAATAGAACAGACTGTCCTCTTTCGCCTTGGCTGGCAACCAGTGTAGGAAAAGTACAACTAATTCAAAACCTGAAGACTTAAAATGTAGATAGATGTGGGTGTCTGTGATTTTAGTGTGTAGTGTCATTTGTAGTTTTCTGTTTTCATCTATTGAAATGTGGGTTTCTAAGGATGTTACCAATCTTGTGGAATTTTCATAGTCAAACTTAATTGAGTCGTGTACTGTGTTTAGGGTCATGAGGAATTGGATAAGTTTGTTGTCACTGCCTGTGTATACAAAGAATATATCAGATATATCTTACATAGAATATGCAGTCACTACTGATGAGGGGATAGATATGGGTCTCCTCAAATTCTCCCATAAAGATTGTAGCATATGATGGAGCTGCAATGGTGCCTATGGCACAGCCTCTTACTTGCAGGTAGTGTGCTCCACTGAAGTTGAAAGTATTCAATGTAAGAATATGCTCCATGAGTTTTATGATAACTTCTGTGGTGGTGGGGGGGTCTTGTTTTCTTCTTTTAGCAAGTGCTTCCTTAAGGGTGGTTAGTCCTTCAATGTGTTTAATGTTTGAATAAAGTGATCTTACATCCATAGTCACTAGAATAACATTTTCTGGCACTGTATGTGATTAATTTTGTTTAGTAGGTCTGTTGTGTCTCTGATGTAGGATTTTACTTCCTCTATATATATATATATATATATATATATATATATATGAGATTGCGATAACAGCCTATGAGCTCATCTCTGGATATTGATCTTTCAAGTTGTGATAGAAATAGAATGAACTTGACAAATAAAATCTTACAATTTATTTACGTCCTAAATTATTTTGAGCTCCTGCATATATTGCCATCATCATTTGACAGAATAGTTCAACAAGTATTTATTCAGCTGCCTCATTTTGCCTCCTGCTTGAAAGTCCTTTCTGGATCTTTATCATTTCTTCATGAATATAAGGTCATTTCTTGCTCGACTTTTGAGGAGTAAATATGGTTGCCATAGCTACCGGGGTTATCTCCCCTTTATAAATGAGTCAGCCATTTTGGGACACAGGAGAATGGAAACGCAGACCTGCAGAGAGTAGCACACAACAGATATTTGAAATCTGATAGCCACAACTCTCAAAATTCTTGGACCTCGCCATGAGTAAGAAAATGAATAATAATGTGTGTAAAATTACTGAGTAGGTCTTGGTAGTGACTACAATTATCTGGCTGTTGGAAGCTTGATTATGTCGATAGAATCACCAATGATTGGTGTGTGGTTCTTTTTATTTTAGATTTAATAAGTGAAATAGTGACAATAGAATCTAGTTATTTGCCTTGAAAACCAGCTGGTTTTGTTAATTTTTCAGTTTGGAATAAAAAATTTAAAAAAAATTCATACATTAATTCTCTTAAATAGATTATATAAAAAGACACCTTGTAAATTTTCTTTTATTGAAGGCAAAATATTTAAAACAAACTTGATTACTAATAAGGAATTGGGATTTTATTTTACAGTTTATCAATCATTTGTATTTAAAGCCAAATTAATTTTTAGAGCATTTTCACTCCGGTATTATTGCCTGTCTATGCTGGCCCATTTTAAGTTTGATTGCTTGTTTTTTTATAGCTTAACCCTTTGTGGGTTATTTAAAGTCAAAACATTTTAGATTATAAGAATCATTCTTTGAGTGAATATTGCATTAAAAACTTTGAGAATTATGATTCCTTTCCAGATACAAGTCCTACTGTTAATGCATATCTGGGAGGAGGTAACGAATCCATATCTTTCCCAAGGGTATTTGTGTGTAAGTGAATATAACAAACCCAACTGGAATTGGAACTGATTTCCAATTTCTGATTCTGAGCTGCTATGGCTCATTTAGTGAAAAATAGAAAATCACCAATTACTGGAAAAAAAAGTTACATATACATATATATATATATATATATAAATAAATAAATAATATATACACACTGCAATTCTGGTTTTAAAGGGATACAGGCTACGCTAAAAAACAAACCCAAAAGACAAAAATTTATCCTCAAACTTTTTTATGTTTACACTGAACATGAGTGTCATTTCATCATGTTTTGAAAACATACATATATGCAGACAACAGGTAATAGAAGTTTTGTAAAGATATATAAGTATATCAACATCAGAGAAGGTGCCATCCAGCTAAAGTGGAAAAGCAGTAAATCCAATTTTCTTTTTTGAAGGTAAAAAGAAGGGAGAAAGAAACAAGAGAAGGGAGAAAGAAACAAGGAAAAAGGAAAAGGGGAAAGGAAAAGGGGAAAGGAAAGAAGAAAAAAAAAAAAAGGAAAGAAGAAAAAAAAAAAAAGGAAAGAAGAAAAAAAAAAAAGGAAAGAAGAAAAAAAAAAAAGGAAAGAAGAAAAAAAAAAAAGGAAAAAGTTAAATATTCACAGGCATACCAAAAGAGTGCTTAATACCACAGGCAACAGAAGGACCTTGGCAAAAGAGGTTACTGTTAAAGGTAAAATAGTGCAAAATATTGGATCCTCAAAGTCACTCATGACAGGACAGAGAATATGAATAAATAACCGACTCCTAAAGATCTGCTATAGATACACACTGAAGAAAAAAAAAAAGAAAAAAAAGAAAAAAAAAGCTCAATATCATTCAATGGCAGAGCTTTAATATATTTCAATTAAATTTCCAGCAAACAGTATCTGACCACAGCTCACAGTGTAATGTGTTCTCATGTAATCATCAGGTGGTCTTATAAATATAATTATATATCCACATGCTTTCATAATAAAATATCTGAAATTCCTTTTGGTTGCAAGAAATCCAGTGAGAATTGAACAGAGAACAGACTTTCTATTTTGGCGACACTATTCACAAATGCATTTCAGAAAATGGTTAAAAAAAAAAAAAAAAGTTGAAGCAAAAATCAATTAAGTATCTGAAAAGAAAAAAGAAAAAAGAAAAAAAGAAAAAAAAGAAAAAGTTGTGGACTCTCAGATTAAATTATTAAGTGCTTTATCAATATCTCCCTGGGGCGACATTTTCAACAAGAAAATATCAATAATTTTTTGTATTACTATTACTTTTTTATTTATTTATTTTTTGATAAAACTTGGACATTTTATTAAATAAATCAGGATACTTGACTGTATTTAGAGACAGTCCATTGTAAGTGGGAGAAACAGGCTAATTGGAATAATCCAACAAAGGTAATGTTCTATACTTGGTAGCATGGCCCTATCATTAACGGTAATACTAGCAGTTTCTCTACAAGAGAACAGATACTACAGTGCTACTCCAGCTTTTCTTCACTCCTTAGCTATTAGGCTGCAATCAAAGTGTAGTATCTGTTCTCTTCATATCTAAAGATAATGGCAATATTAGCCCCTTTTAGAAAGGAAGCATTTGATATTCACTGACAGAGTAGCCAGTACCATTTCCAGTTGAAATTTATAAAATCTTTCTCTTAAAACAAGTTTTCAGGAAAACAGGTTTCTGTAGTCCACTAGCTGTTATTACTCTTCAATATTGATGGGGGTTTCCTTCCTAAACTTATTTGAAGTAATGTGGAATGTCAACATCTTGATTATGTCATCATTTTCTCTTTAAGTTACATGTGCTATCCATTTTACTTGTTGCTGCTATTGGTAGTCCTCAACTGATATGGCTTCTGTTATTTGGTACAGTTCATTGTGATTCTGTAGCACCAATCCGATGTTTGAAGAAGGATGACCTTTGCTAAGACCTTCCAACTTCACTCGCTCAAAGCCTTTTTTTCACCATTGATCTTAGAAAATTGTTGTATACAACTGACAGTTTTGATATTAACGAATGGGTTTGGTTCCAGGTGTGACATCCATATGAAAGTTTAAACATATCACAAAAAGCAATAAGAATGTATTTGATCCTGACTGGGTGCCACACAATTCTGGCTATGTGTTTAAGCTAATTTAAACAGGTTCTGATTGGATTTATTATCGGTGGGCACAAACAACAACTTGAGATATGCAGATGATATGGAATTGTAGGCAGACACAAAGTAAACTGTAGGTACCTCTAGACAAGGTAGTAAAGGAAAGCATGAAGAAAGGGCTTAGTCTCAATTGGAACATGGAATGTATAGTCAGAAGCAAGAGGGAGAGCTTAAGAAGCAAGCTCCAAACTGAAGACATTAAAATAAAGTAAATATAGAAATTTAATATCTGTCTATATTTCTGAAATGAGGCATTATGTACACCATTTACATTATTCGGACTATTGTCCTCATCTTTGTCGCTATATTTATTACAATGTTCCGGCCATTGTACACTCCAGCCTTCTTCAGGTGGTTGGAATGTTGAACTGAACCCTTTATTTCACTCACTGGGGTAGACTGTTCGAGTTCCATGTGTCATGTTTTAATGGATGTCAGTTGTCAGTTGTCTTTGTTAATTTCCCTCTCCAAGTTCTCCACTACCTTAACTGGGTATTGAACTCACACTCTTTGGGTCCTGTCACTGGATCTAACTAACGCCTTCATCCACTGTGCCATGTGTCCTCAAGTTAGATCCAGTGACATTCCAACCAACTGAAGAAGGCCGGAGTGTACAACAGCCGAAATGTTGTAATAGATATAGCAACAAAGATGAGGACAATAGTCCAAATAATGTAAATAGTATAGAAATCTAACTATCCTTTATAATAACAGACAATGGGATTTCTAAAGAAAGAAATGGATTTTTTATTTATTAATCTTGACAGATTTTATTACTTAGCTTTTAGTGGATACTTGTATTCGAGTAGAAGCTCTATTTATTTATTAACAGTATAAATATTTTTGTCTATCAGTCTGAATAATTAAATATGAGTATTCACTAAAGATGATGTTTAAGTAATAAAATCTGTCAGATTTTAGCATCCTGATACCACTTTTTTTTTTTTTATCAATGTCGAATTTTGTACAAATCTGTGCAAAAAGTGGATCAAAGAGCTTACCCAGCTTCATACATATTTTCAGGAAATCTCAACTTTTAATTGGTCAATAAACACACAAGTAGGTGTTGCAATTCATCCACATACAAGTCTTTTTCCATTGTGTGACCAAGTAAAGTTTCCCCGCACTTTTTCCAGGAGCCTGTCACGTGATTACATTAATTATAAATATCAGACACGAGTTTGTTCTTTCTCTCTCTCTTCCTTGATTTCTCTCACTACAAAATGTAGTTGTTAAAAAGGATTTGCGCCTTGACCACATATGGTCAGATGCTTATGAAAATGTATTCACACATGCACGTATGTATGAAATTTTCCAAACTACATTACAAACATACAAAACATTTCCAAACCAGCAACAAGAACATTTCTCTTTAAAAATACTCTGATCAAGCTTATGCACACATCTTTACAAAACAAGATTGCAATATTCTGCATATAAAAAATTTATTTGTTGTTCCAAACAAATCCTTTTTGTCGTAATTGATTAGCGTTACCATTTGATTTTTTTCTTTAAATTTATGTTTTTGGATGTAGCAGGTTTCATTTTCAGCAAAACATTTAAAACATTCATGCAACCTTCTTAGATCCACTATAAGATTAATAAATTAAAGAAATCTATTTCTTCAGAAATTGCTTTGTTTACATTAGAAGACAAAACTGAGCAGATATGTCTATTTTAAAAGTCAGAGAAAAATCTGTTTAAAGACACTGTTCAACCTTGGTGGACTATCGGCACATTCCATTGCTGAGAGGTCTAAAACTCTTCAATTCTGTTGCTTCAAGTCTCTTCTTCATCTTTGAGGTGATTGTCCAGCATTCACTGTCATATAAGAGGACTTGTATCATGTAACAGTTCAGTACTCTTTTCTTTGTTTCTAATAAAGTTTTTCTGTCTCTTAATACTCTTAGCTTTTGGAATGCATCTTTGGCTATCTCAATATGTCTTTGGCTATCAGTGTCACACTTTCCATCCTCTGTTGGGATAGAAAGCTGGGGAGAGCCATAATCTGCCATAATATCAAAAAGGAAGATAAGAGTTTGATCCTTATTGGATGCCTCCTCTTGTTTCCTCAATTACTAACTAAGCTAATGTTCATGTCAATGACCTATGTAGTAAAAAAGATATGCCATCTTTATGGCCCTGTGCCAGACTTAACTTTGGAAAATATCTGTTTAGAACACCTGTTATTGCTTGAGGATCATCTAGGAAGCTATTGTTAACCCAATAATGTCCAATGTCCCATTTTGGGGATTGCTAAAATTAAGGTAATAAATTTAGAAACCTATAGCGTCAGATTTTTTTCTTTTTAATCTATTTATTTTTTAGAAACCAATAAACAGATTTTTTTATTTAATTAATAAAAAAAAAAAAAATTAAAGTTTTTTTAAAACCTATAATCCAAGATATTTTTTATTTTTTTATTTTTATATAATTCTTTTTAAACCTATAACCCCAGATATTTTTTTAATTTATTCTTTTGAAAAGAAACCTATAATCCTGAATTAACACTCTTGGATTTTTATTTTATATCTTTGAAAAACCTATAATTACTCTTTGATATTTTTTTTTTTTTTTTTTAAAAAGAAACCTATAATTAATCCCAGCTTTTATAATAATTTTTAATACTAATTTTAAATAATGTTTAAAAAACCTATAATTAATATCTGATTTTTAATTTTAAAATTTAAAAAAAATATCCTAATTGGGTCCTCAACAATTGAAACCTTTTATAATGATTATGCATTTGAACCAAAATTGTGGCTGCTAAGTTAAACATGCCTGGAATGATTGAATTTGGAGCAAGGATTTTTCTATGCATCCTTATTAATTTTCATGTGTATAGAGTTTCAGAGTAACTATATCTAATTATAGAGCTATTAATTTTCACATGTATTGAGTTTTAGACAATGTAGCAAAACACAAAAAGGAAAATTAAAAAAATAAAATAAAAGAAATAACTTACTGTAATGTGTGCCCAAGTCGTAAGTGTCCATATTTTACAGGTCTGGCACCATCAGATGATGATAATTGCTGAACTTTGATTTGCTGAAGACAGAGGAAAAAAAAAAATGGTAACGCTTTTACAATCATTCAGAATTGATGGAGTGATTCATTCTTGGTTTTCTTTTTTTTGGCTTATCAACCTTACAATCTCATGTGCAACGTCAGACTGTTGTCGCTGCATCTTGTTTTGGTGGCATTATATTTAACTGTCAAACTTTTTTTTTCACATACCAACCTTGCCCCAGAAGGACACTGAGTGCAAAGACTATTCTGGCATCATCTGGTTGTTTGTTGATTTTGTTTGGCGGCAGATCAACTGCTATGGATTATTTAATGTCAAAATCTAAATATTTTGTATGTAATTTTATGCTTTCAACTACAGATATTTTGTACATAATTTGATACTTCCAGAGTAAAGGTATGTTTTTTTGTTTTTTTTATATATCTAGTTTGTAGATCATATAAAATAGCTTGTTGGTAAGTTTACTATAAAGATGTATTTTTATATTTAATGTTGCATTATCATTTTATTATAAAAATGTACTGTTGATTTTTGTTTTGAGATTCACTATTTACCCATAACTGGGACCCTAACAGTTGCTACCACCAAGGTCAGCATGGACCTGGGAACAACAGCAATTAAGAGGTGGTTCCATGCTCCTTAAAATGTTCATTCTCCCCATCAGAGGCCTTGCTGCCAGATGTAGTTTGTCATCACAGCCAGGACAAAACATCATCTAGCATG
Source organism: Acanthosepion lycidas (assembly GCA_963932145.1). NCBI lineage: Eukaryota > Metazoa > Mollusca > Cephalopoda > Sepiida > Sepiidae > Acanthosepion > Acanthosepion lycidas. The sequence goes on from OZ010615.1 coordinate 860,790, forward strand.
AGCCCACTAAATACTATTGATTGATCGATTCATTTTTTATGGCTTGTCAACCTTTTGCTAGTTATTAAAAGCCAGAATATATTCTTAGATTGTAAGAATATATGTATATATATATATATATATATATATATATATATATTTTTTTTTTTTAAGAGATAATAATGATTTATTGATACAAGACTGAGTGTGGCATCAGTGGATTCAGAGCTTTCTCAAGGGTATTTGTATATGTGCATGTAATGAACCCAACTGGAATTGGAACTCTGTTCTCTCCAATGTCAAACTGCACATCCAAGCTTATAGCATCTGGTATTCCCAAACAGTCACACATCTAGGTACTAATCAGGCTCAATGTTTTTTGTTTTTTTAACTTCGGTGATCATACCATAACCAGTGTTTCAGCACATGGCCACAAGCTTACAATTTTTCTCACAAAAAATCACACTAATTCTACAGACTCAAATTACCTCAGAATGCATAAATGTAACAACAAAAAAACAAAACAAAAAAAAACATACAAACAACATGCAAAAAACAAATACCCCCACCAAAAAAACAAAAAACCCGCATAGGTCATCTGATGACAGCAAATAAGATCAAGATGAAATTGATTTTTTGTTAATTACTGTATTTGACAATATATAAGATGCACAGGTGTATATGACACACCCCAATTTCAGCAGGGCAAATCAAGAAAAAATTAGTAATTAGTAAAATTAGTAAACCTACATATGATATAAGACATAGGGCAATTTTGAAAAATATTTTTAGTTAAGAAAATACAGTATCTATTATCTACATTAAAAAACCCCCCAAAAACCAAAAAAACCCAAAAAACAACCAAACAACATAAGTAGTAAAAATTATTACCTGCTTGACCATTCGATTGAGGCATTTAAGTGATGTACTGAGATCATTAAAAATAGGATAACCATTTCTCTCGGAAAGATGAGTGATGATGTCATAACTTCGTTTCAATTCTGTGTGTTCACTAGAAATAAAGAAAAAAAAAAAAAAAGTTTCATATTCAAGTGTAAACACTATTTCTTTAGTATAATAAAACAATTTCTACATTTATGTTTTACGTTAAACGCAGCAAAACTGGCACAATGTCATTTAAATGCAATGACAAAGCAATTTCCAGTGCAATTGAGCTTTTAGTCCCCAATTTAAATACAAGTGATGATAATTATAATTTACAAATAAAAATGCTACGTCCCTTTAAGACATGGGCAATTATGGCTCTCCACAGGTCCTATTTTGCATATAAATTAGAATTTCTTAGGTAAATGTGAATGCAAAAATGCTAGGGTGAAATTTGAACATGGCAATTTTGCTTTTTATGCGGATGGAGAAAACATACACATCAAGATTTATAATACAAACCTTCTGAATAGATTGTATCTTGACAAAAGAGAGCAAGAGAGAGAGTGAGAGAAGAAAAAAAGAGCGTGAGAGAGAGAAAAGAGCGTGAGAGTGAGAGAGAGAGAGTGTGAGAGTGAGAAAGTGAGAGAGAGAGAGTGTGAGAGTGAGAAAGTGAGAGAGAGAGAGAGAGAGAGAGAGAAAGTGAGAGAGAGAGAGAGAGAGAGAAAGTGAGAGAGAGAGAGAGAGAGAGAAAGTGAGAGAGAGAGAGAGAGAGAGAAAGTGAGAGAGAGAGAAAGTGAGAGAGAGAGAGAGAGAGAGAAAGTGAGAGAGAGAGAGAGAGAGAGAAAGTGAGAGAGAGAGAGAGAGAGAGAGAAAGTGAGAGAGAGAGAGAGAGAGAAAGTGAGAGAGAGAGAGAGAGAGAGAAAGTGAGAGAGAGAGAGAGAGAGAAAGTGAGAGAGAGAGAGAGAGAGAAAGTGAGAGAGAGAGAGAGAGAGAGAAAGTGAGAGAGAGAGAGAGAGAGAGAAAGTGAGAGAGAGAGAGAGAGAAAAGATTGTGAGAGAGAGAGAAAAGATTGTGAGAGAGAGAGAAAAGATTGTGAGAGAGAGAGAAAAGATTGTGAGAGAGAGAGAAAAGATTGTGAGAGAGAGAGAAAAGATTGTGAGAGAGAGAGAAAAGATTGTGAGAGAGAGAGAAAAGATTGTGAGAGAGAGAGAAAAGATTGTGAGAGAGAGAGAAAAGATTGTGAGAGAGAGAGAAAAGATTGTGAGAGAGAGAGAAAAGATTGTGAGAGAGAGAGAGAAAAGATTGTGAGAGAGAGAGAGAGAAAAGATTGTGAGAGAGAGAGAGAAAAGATTGTGAGAGAGAGAGAGAAAAGATTGTGAGAGAGAGAGAAAACAGGGGAGGGGAAAGAACAGTCAAATTTCTTTTCAGGGACTTATCCTCAAATCAACAACAAAATGCACATATTCCAGACAATAAAAAAAACAAAAAAACAAAAAAAACAAAACAAATGAAGATGTACCTTTCTGAAGTTTTCTTCCCTTTGACAATCACTTGGTTCCCACTCGACTCATTGAAGACCAAAACAACCTGCCGCTGGCAACCTAAAATTGAAAAGTCAAAATTTCATTATTTGTAAATACAATTAAAAACTTAAAATACCTTTTCCTCTTCAGAATTCTATTACTTAGTCTAATTTCTATTTGAAGAATAATTATTTGACACTGACTTATTTAAACTACTGTCCTCATTTTGGTTGTCAACTTTCAAGATACTAAATGCTCTACCAGTTGTCTGCTAAATTTGATAATTTCCCACAGGACCCTTTATTCAATTCATGGAGATGATCATTATTCTGTCTTTGCTTGGTGATTTGTTTGAATTAATAGTCTTCCAGATCTAAGTGTCGATCAAGCATCTGCAAGATAACACTAACTGCTATTAAAGTTTTTAAATAAGTCTGTCTAAATTGCATTACTTATTGAATCTAATTTCTATTTAAATTTCTAAGACAAAGAACTTATTTTACACAGATATTCAAATTTTTTGTCCACAACTTGATTGTTAGAAATGACATTTCAGCTACTATACACAGCCTTGTTCAGGTACCTGCCATATATGGTAATATTCTTTGAATCTCAAACTAGATTTTTATTCAATTCATGGAGATTATCATTCTCATGTTTGTACTTAGGAAGTTGCTCACATTAGTAGTTTGGTTTGGTTTGATTAATTTTGTTTTACAGCATAACAACTTCAATGAGTTATTTAATGCCAACAAGATTTTTAGGATAGGTTTGTATGAATAGAATATATATAAGAATCTGCAATATTATTGGTCCTTGCATCAGTTTCACATTGTCATAATGTAGCTTTCCTGTACCTTTTCTATAGATATTTTCATGGTAATTGATCTGATGAGCTGCTTTTTCATATCACAACTTCTATTGTTCTCTCTCGTTGATGTTTGCTTTTTCTTATATTCTTTTACACTTGGTAACCACATGCACCTTAGTGGCTTTATTGCCTTGCTTGGGGTGGAAATAATTTAAAAAGAAAAATAGAAGAAAAATAAAAGTGTAACATTCCTTGGTTTGTTCCAAGTCCGATACTTTTTTCAGTTTGAGTTTCCATAGAAAAACAGTGACAGATCCTAACAAGATAGCTACCACCACTGTAACAAACCTTACAAAAACAGCTCTTGACCACACTGCCACCTGGCAACTCCAGCAAAAACGGTGCTCCAGAACAATAAGGAAAAAAGCTAAATACTCACCAACTAAATATGCAACCTCAATCAGTGATGATATTGCTCGAGTTCTGTTGTCAATGACAAATAATAAAACTTGAGAAGTCTGCAAAGAGAAAAAAAAAAACAAAAAAAAAAAAAACAGTAATTCCAATAAAAGATTTATGATAAAAAAACATGGCCAATGTGTTTCTATACTACAGAACTTTAGACATTTCTGACTGAATTTCTTGATTAAGAAGTTATCAGGATTTATATTATTTACAGTCAGACTAATTTCTCCATCTTCACTCTTACAATCGAAACATTTTGGCCAATGAATTCTTGGCCTTCAAATATTTGTCAATGCAAGTCAAAATGAAAACTGAATCCTTTATTCAATCTGGTGTGTGTGTCTCTCTCTCCCTCATATATATATATATATATATATATATATAAAAACAATGCAATCATATTTGAAAGGTATTATGCTGGTGTACATATTTTAACATTCTTGTTTACAACTAACATTGATAGTCTGCAAATACTTATTTTTAATTTTATTAATTGTTAAATTAAAAAAAAAAAAACAATTTAAACAATAGTGTTTCTAAGTAGCAAGGCTGCCAAGGTAAGTTTTGTTCATTAATTAATTTTTTTTTATTTTGGCCGTTCTGATGTTCTTTCAGAACAAAATGCTTGGCAAAAGAATAAAAATTTAAAAAGATCAAACTAGTTTTCATATACTCCATCTTACATATTTGGTTGGGCCATTTTATATCGGTTATCATGTTATGTGCGAGAGAGGAGAGGAGAGAGAGTGTATGAGAGAGAGAGAGAGAGAGAATAGAGCGCTTCAATCTTATATACTTTGGACATTTTATATCAGTTATCATATATATTTTGACGATAACGTATCCAATGCTAATCTCGCAAAATGCAGCATTGATGGAATTGAGATTTTCCTGATGTAGTCACAACTTTGCTGGGCTGGTCATGTAGCAAGGATGAGCGACAACAGAATACCTAAGGTCATCATATATAGACAGCTCAACAGTGGATAAAGAGTGTTGGATGGATGTGGCTCAGTTATAAAGACACGCTAAAGAATAACTTCTCAGCTGCCAATGTGCCTCATACTAATTTTCAGTGAGTTGGCCTGCATAGAAATAAATGGAGATTTGTGCCACAGTGGTATCAAAAATTAAAAAAACAAAAAAACAATTGTATTGACCAGCTAAGAGATGAAAGACAATGATGAAAAGTGTCAGCAAATACTCCTGTTGCTATGCCCAAGATCCTTGCTGTTGCACAATATGTGGATATGTATGCAGGTCACTAGTGGGACTGAAATGTGACCTATGACACAAACAAAACTGAATGAGGCTGTTGAATCCTCATACATCAAAAATCAATGGGAGAGTACATCATTATATATATGTTTGTGTGTGCGTGAATATGAATAATGATATATGCATAATATATCTGAATACAGACAAAAGGAAAACTTATCTGTCATGTTTTGCCCTCTGTCAGACTTTATCAAGGCAAATTTGCTTGGATAAAGTCTGTAAGACAAAACACATTGGTTAAAATAAGTTTTCATTTTACCTTTATTCAGATATATTACACATGTCTTTTTATATATATATATATATATATATATATATATATATATATATATATAAATGGTAGTTAACAGGCATTTACTAAAATTAAATTCTTTGCAGACTGCTTATTCCAATTAGCAACTGAGCACTAGCAAAAAATTACCCACTATAAATTTAGCATGAGCTTAGCTTAGTCTGACACAAGGCCAAGAAGAACACAGACTTTGAAAGAGAATAAAACAACAGCTTCTGAAAGAAATGCCAATGTCACCATTGGCGTGAAGAACAAACAAGTCCATATTGATTCAGGATATGCTGGGCTGTTGAGAGTTGAAAAATAGATTCTGATGTCTATGTATGGCATCAATTCAAAGGGAAATAAAAAAAAAAAAAAATAATAGGGAAGAGGAAATGTACACATCAAAGATGACAACAATAATTCCAAGATACAAACAAAAGAAAAAAAAACCTTCAAAATATGGTAAAATTGTTGAACAGAATCAAGTGATGATGGAATTATGGATAAGAAAAACATATTATTGAATTAAGAGTTTATTTAGGTTTTCAAACCAAAGAGACGGGAAGAGAGTCCAAAAAAAAAAAAAAAAAAAAATTGTAAATCTATACCTATGATATGATTGTACATCTATACCTATGACACTGGTTTATTGCTTGCACACTATTTCTAGCATAGAACCCATCAAAAATGTTGTGATATATATAAGAAAATTGACAAATGAAAAAAACATTTATATTGAAACTATATTTGATTACATATACATGCAAAATTGCAGATATAAATAAATGAGAAGAGTTGATACGGATGTTAGCATGAAAAAAAACCAAAAAAAAAAAAAAAAAAAACCAAAAAAAAAAAAAAAAAAACCAAAAAAAAACATTGCTAGAGGATTCTCCTTAAGCCTATAAATAGGTAGTAACATTCTGTCATCCTTTTTCCTATTTTCCTCTTACATGGTAAGATGTAGCTCAAAAGTGGAGAATGCCTCTCCCAACAGGATGTGCTCGCACACACATGCCAGCATCTTTCTGTTCACTTTCTTCAATGTAATACCTTTCGCTAGGACGACTTCTACACACATTTTATACACACAAATAATTCACTAGTTTTCTTTCATATTCATTGTTTTGTAATATGCCACAATATTCTATTGCCTATATATAGCCTTGTTTTATTAATGTTGATTGCTCCATTTTCACAGGTGACTTCCGTCTTGCCCATCAACACCTACATCCAATCTCGATCATTGTTTCCTCTTGAATGACTTTGAAGGCGATTTGCAAGGCCTATAGCATAGATGACAGATGTGCTCCAGAGTCTTCACAGGGTTAAGCATATGTTGCTGTGGTAGGTCATCCAGATGCCTCTTCAATCCAGATGTTGATTCACATACTTCCCTGCAGATCACACATGTGGAGGTAACACAGAGTGAGGTTGTCTCATGTGATTTCAGATGATTAACATACCCAGTTTTGACAGTATATAACCACATGTCTCACATTTCCAGCTTGTAGTGATGTCATCCAAGCTCCTGGTAATTCCTTTCCTTAAATCCCTTTTCAGTGCTGCATGTGCTAAATTCTGATTTGCATCCTTCTACAACAGCCCTGCACCCTTTATTGCAATCATTAGCAAGGTTTCCCCAGTCATCCACCACCACCCTAAGCTCTTTCAAGTTATTCCACACACGGTCCTTAAATCTCTTTTTGGCTTATGCTGAGGGGTGCTTACCATTTGCAAGTTTGCCATAAAATAGCTGCTTCGGCAACTTAAGCGTACCACATGTCCAATCCATCTTATCTGATTTTTAATCAGTAAACCTTTGTTTATATAGCCTTGTTTTGTTAATACATACATAATCATTTATATATAATTTTGTCGTTGCTTTATTTATTACCTGGACTCGCATATCAAGTCTGCTATTTTTGTTGTGGGGTAAATATATCTGCACAACCTGCAGACATGTGTTTTCCAAATTAAACACAACCAGCACCCTTGCAACATTCTTGACCATTATGTATTGAATACCGTATTAAAAACTGATCTTGTGTAATGCCCTACCCTTGTGGGAGGTAGGTAAATGCATCAGAGTGTAGTATCTATATGCTCTGAATGGTGTTATGCACCTGGTAGGAGTTGGTGTTGAATATTTATTTATGTACCCGCTGCAGCAATCCCAAAATGTGAAAACCATACTCATCGTGTCGGGTACAGAAATACCTGATAAGGTAGCAACCTTAAGGATTTTCTGAAAACCACACAAAAAAAAAAAAAAAAAAAAAGGGACGACACATCCAAATGAAATATTTCCTCATGTCCATGAAAAGTGCTCAGTTGCTGAGATTGAGTCAAATGCCTGCTAGGATTCATGAAACTTATTTTAGTGTAAGGTTTTCAAAATGATTCAATGTCAAATCTTACATATTTATCGTCTCTACTGACATTATTATTTTTTTGCTCATGTCACTCTGCAGAAATGACAAGGATTGCAGGTCATCAGAGAAAATGTCTGTGGTTATAAAATAAGTGCCATTCCATCTTCCCTTCTAACTTGTAGTCATCCATCACAATAAAATAAATGTTTTTCGACACTAAAGCAGAATGAGTCAAATAAAGCTTCATAAGAGTTGGTACTATATTACAATGCTGAAAAACAAAATTAAAATATTTGGTTGTAAAACAGTTTGAGAGAAAAGATCAATCAGGTTTGGTTTGGTTTATTTTGTTTTATGGCATATCAACCTCAGTAGATTATTTAATGCTGACAAGATTTTTATTGCTGGAAATTTTTTTTTTTTTTTTTTTTCAAAAAGGTATTGCTGGTAATAGTGTTTTTTACAAAAATGTATTGCTGGTATGAAAATCTATTTTTAGACATTTTGACCCCAGTTTGGGGGTTAACTATTTACCCATAGCTGGGACCCTAACAGATACTACCACCCCAGGTCAGGGTGGATCTGGGAACACCAGCAGTTAAGAGGTGGTTCCACACTCCTCAAAACCTCCTGATCAAAGCCCTTGCTGTTGGATGTAGTTTATTGTTATACCCAAGATAAGATCAATCAGGTGCATGGACAAAAAAATGGTTGCATTAGAACTAAAGACATCAAAACTGAGTTGCATTGAAGAAATTATATATATTTAGGCAGTGCATCTTCATTGAAACAGGTTTCACTGAATAATATACACATATTGTGTACATTTATCTACTGATCCTTTCCAGTTCTCTAATCAGTTTCTTGATGTCAAGATAAAATTCATCAAGGAAGGCACCATTGTTCTTGCACAAGTACATTCACTCTTTTCAAAGATAAATTGAAAGGTATGATGATCTTGGAAAAGATCAAATGTACTTGGTTTTTAAAAAAAACAAAAAACAATAGTGATTTCCTTCATAAATTTCATCTTAACATCAAGAAACTGATTAGAGAAATGAAAAGGATCAGTATAAAACATATATGTATATTATTCAAGGAAACACACACACATATCTATATATATATATATATATATATATATATTTTAAAGAGAAGAGAAAAGCCACAAATGTTTCTCGTTATAATGTGGATTCTTTTCAAAAACGTTTGTGGCTTCTTTCTTCTCTTTAAAATATACACTTTTTCTCATTGGAACAACTATAACCTCTTCATATATATATATATATATATATATATATATATATATGTGTGTGTGTATGTATGTGAGAGAGATGACATGGGTGTTGAAGTAAAATCTATCCATTTGAAAGTCAATTTATGAGGCAAGCTGGCCCTCCCCATTTGCATTGTTTTTGCAACATAATCTTCTTTCCATTCCACATTCTATGTGGTTGCATGAAGTCAAACTTAATCTTGATGTGTGGCTAACGTCAAGCAGATTCTTCATCACTTAAATCAAATTTTCTAACCGAGTTTTTCTTTTTTTTATGTATGTGTATACACAATTTGTTTTTTTATCAGATTATGTATGTACAATTGGAAAGTTGGAAAGGCATGTTTAATCATGTTAAAGCAGAAAGGAATTCATTCAGGAGAAAAAAAATCAAATTCCTTGCAGGTCTACTGGAGATAGAGAGAGAGAGAGGAGATAGAGAGAGAGAGAGGAGATAGAGAGAGAGAGAGGAGATAGAGAGAGAGAGAGGAGATAGAGAGAGAGAGAGGAGATAGAGAGAGAGAGAGGAGATAGAGAGAGAGAGAGGAGATAGAGAGAGAGAGAGGAGATAGAGAGAGAGAGGGCAGAATAGAGAGAGAGAGGGCAGAATAGAGAGAGAGAGGGCAGAATAGAGAGGGAGAAGTGGAAAGAATCATTTCATTTTCAAAATCAAACTGACATTCCCAATTCTGAAATTATTGATTTAAGAAAATTTCAAAATTCCAGTGGGTGGGGTGGGGTGAAAGCCATTCTCAATTATATTTGTCTTATACAAATTCTGCAGATGTACATTTGAAGATTAAACAAAATCCATACACCTATATTTACGCTGTTGCCATCCCCATCCCCATCATTCCTTAAACCAGTCTTTCTAAATTGTTAAGCGTATCAATTTTCATCTCAATTCACATCTCTCTCTATTGAAATAGATCAAGTCTATGTTTTTAATCTAGATCTCTGGATAATGCAAAATCAACCTCAATTTTTTGCCACATATCCAGTTTCAAACAATTTGTAAAATATTAATAATGAATAAATTTGACAAAGTCTTGTTGACATGACAGATATGGCAATATCAGAAAAAAAATTAAAAATATGTTTACAAGTTAACCTTGTCACTTACATTTAAGATGATCACTTTTCCATCTATTTCTTTGCTGCATTTTTTTTTTTTTGCAATGGATCGGTACAAAGCCCGGAGCCACTCGAGGTAGAGGGTTACAGAGCAAGAAGCACAGCTTATACAGTTATGTGGGGAAGATAATGGTTAACCCTATACTTGAACAGGTTAAGGTTATAGTGATCGAGGAAGCATCCTGTTGAGTATAGGTTTCACAAAGTAGCATTTCAAGGGAAGAAGATGCTCAGGTGGAACTTACATCTCACTAATAGAATGCAAAAAGGATGAAGGTGGCTTGCTACAGTATGCATATGGCAGGTCTTAGCTGTAAAATTTAGGACTGGTGGAACATGTCCTTTCAGGACATGGGCGATCATGGCTCTTCACAATTTCCTGTCCTTTGTAACTTGTTAAAGCTTGCCTTTTTGCTGTATCGCGTAATCCTGCTCTGCCAACCATTTACACAAGCTCGTCAGGTAGGTTATTCACTGCTTTTTTCTATCTCTCTTGCCTTCAGTATGCCCTGTGAGTATAAAATTTTCCAAGAGAAACTCATTATCAGCTCTAGAAATTTCAACTCTTTCTGATAAGTATTGTTTTTGTTTCCATTTTCTCTAAAACTTTGTTGTCGCTCACATATTCAGTTCATGATATTCTCAGTATCCTTCTGTAGAATCACATTCCTGTTGCTTCAAGTATTTTCATCTGCGAGATTATCCAGCATTCACTGCCATATAGGAGGACCAATATTACAGCTCACTTTGAATGTCAAATGTTTCCTTATGAGGGTTAGTGATTAAGGCTACTGAATAAATAAGTCCTCATTTCAAAAATTCAGAAAAAAAATTGATGCGGTTATCCATTTGCACCTCCAATGTGATACTGCAACACCAATTAATATCATAGAAGAAGGGGTGAGAACCATATTGTCTGCTATAGAAGCTGCTTATAGTTAACGAGGAGATTTTGGTTTTGACCATAAAGCCTAAAATCACCACAAACATGTACCAACAAATCATGATATGAAGGTCGATTATTGGGTTGGTGCATAATTATCAGGCGTTTTTGTAGGCGAGTTATTTGTTAATAAAAATTGCTGTTTTGTTTACTTTTTTAATAAAAATATTTTTTTTCAGGTTTATAAAGAGTTGGGTTAAAACTAAATGAAATCATTTTGCGAAATGTCAGAATGAAAAACAATAAATTGAACACCTGTGGAATGGTGACCTTTGGCTGAACAAATTGTCACCATAATGGGAGTTGCAAAAATTTCCCTCAGAAAGTGTCTCTTGGGCCAAAGGTGAGAAAACCAATTGCGGTGTCAATTCACTTATAAGAGCATTTGAAACCATATTTTTTTTCTGACCCAATGCTACAGGTGACAAGGGCAGAAGAGTGAACAAGGAAGGATGAGGGGCTGTCTGCACCCACTGAAGGGTAGCAGGCACAGAAGAGACATTAAGGAGGTTGAAGGAGCTCATACCCACTGGAAGGCAATGGTGGGAGATGGTACTAAGAGAGAGTAGAATCAGCCATGTGAAGCAATGCCTGCAACTATCTCCCATGAGAGAAAGAGAATTCCCTAAAATTATGAATTTCTCAAGACCAAAAACAATTGACTTTTTTTGGAATCAG
>OZ010615.1:877416-894916 GCA_963932145.1 Acanthosepion lycidas
ATATTTGTTGTTTGTGACTGAGATTTATATCTTATCAAGGAATGTGATGGTTATTCACATTTAGCCACCCCACTCCCCCGTTTCTTTTTTTTTTTTTTTTTTAAATACAGGTTCTTTGCATATCTCCTTTGGATATTTTTGCAGGTAGCATTTGTTGAAATACATGTTTAATATTCAAAATCAAATATTGTTCACCATTTTCTGTTTAGTTACTTATCGCCTTCCCAACAGTTAAAATTGCCCACCAGTAGATGATATTTTATCCATATTGGGGAAACCCCGATTTAAGATAACGGAATATCTTCCCTTGTACAAATAATTTTTAACTTCTCAAAGCTAAACTTACAAAATTATTATTATTCTGTGACATGTCACTTCAGGACGTTGGCTATCACGGCTCTCCACAATCTTCCTCTATGTAGCTTTTAGTAAATTTTATCGTTTTTACTATCTCTCCTAAACCCTGTTCTGCCAACCATTTTACACAAGGTTATTAAGTAGTTATGCATTGTTTTCCTCCATCTCTCTTGCCTACAATATATCTGTGTCAAGTTTTCCAAGCCCTCTTTCCTCATTATGTTGCCTAGAAATTTCAACCATCTCTTTCTAATATTAAGTGTCCATTTTGTTCCCATTTTCTCTGAAATTTCATCTGTTTCATCCATGGTATTCTCAGCATCCTTTTGCCAAACAACATATCTCTTGCTTCAAGTTTTTTTATTAGTGGGGAGATTGCCCAGCATAGAGGTGGGCCAATATTTAGTGCTGGATTTACATATGGGCTATTATGCACTGCTCTAATCCTTAACCCCTGATGAAACTAAAAACAAAAAAATAAGGATACAAGAACAAAGGCGATCTGTTTATTTTCAGATTCAATGGGACTAATTTGAAATACAGTGTAACCTGGATATAAGAGACCCGGATATAAGAGAGATTTTCTCAGGTCCCAAATTAGAGCCATACTAACCTAAACAAAATAGACCAAACCCGGATATAAGAGACTTCTTCTCCAGTCCCGGCAACTCTCTTATATCCGGGTTACACTGTAATTTAGATTATTTGGAGCTCTCTAGTTGGAGCAAATCTTAAATTCAATGAGGCACCTTGAAAGGGCCCCATTTAGAGTTTGATGCATCTTCTATTTTTTTTTATATACATATAGATTTTTTGATGTAGCTTTTGCATAATTTTGTCTACTTTGCTCAATGAATTGGATGCATTTCAAAATCATTAAAAATTTTAGTTGAACTGTTTCATGTTTTACACGAAAAAAACGTCATCTAAATTTTTTTTTTTTTTATAGACATGGCAGATGGGGTGAATATATATAATAAAGGGGCTGCTAAATTCTATTCTACTATTCTCTTAAAGCAGTGGTTCTCAAATTTTGTATCCTTCAGGCCACATGTTCAGAATGAAAATTTGCTTGCATCTCACCATATTTAATGACAAAAAGTATATTTAAAAATAAAAAGCAGAGAGAGGGTTAAAGGGAAATAACCGTGGATTCAAAGTCAGAACATTATCACTGATAACTCTCTCCTCCAATTTGCGAACCCTAATTACTATATTCTTAATATTTGATATCATGCAAAAATATCACAATGATAAAAATCGGTCATTAATTATTTAAAACTATTTATACTGGGACTCATGCCTGCAATTACAAGTCATCCATAAGATTTAAAATTTTTAAATCCTATTTATTTTTGGCATATGAATATTTGGAAACGTTTCTAAATCCTTAATTGTCTTTCAGTCATTTCACCTCACCTGCTATTCTCATCCGCCACACATATGGGGCATGCCACACCATTTAGGAACCAATGTCTTAAGGCCTAAATCCAGCCTTACTCACATTACATGACAGTTCAGTACTCTTTTAAAAAAAAAAAAAAAAAAAAAAAAAAAAAATTGCTGATGAAAATGATTTCCCTCATAATACTGTTATTTCTCTTTAAGGGATTATTTCTTTAAATATAATGTGTTTTAAATATGTCTTGACCTATATGCAGTCAACAATCAATGACAGGATTCTATTAGGTTGGTGCAAAAATAATGTCGTTTTCTCACATAGTAACATATGTGAGAAAACGACATTACTTTTGCACCAACCTAATAAAATCATGTCCAATGATAACGTATACTTGTGTACTAAAAAGAAGTGTCCGCACTATTAAATTATAAAGAAAGTTAATCATGCTGGACAATTTTTCTTACCAGAATCTGTCCATGCATTGAATATTGCTGCTATATCTTATCTGATGCATCTGCTATGCATCTCAAGATTCTTCGACAAAATCCAAAGAAAAATGTGCAATGTTATCAGTCCTCACCTGACATCTCAGCTTCAATCACTTTCCCTGTGCATTTTTTTTTTTTTTTTTTTTTTTAATATTTTCATGGCATGTTTGCATGTTATGATAAGCTTTCTTGTTTAGTACTTCACCTTCATGAATTTAAGCATAGTACTAGATTGGCAGTTAGGTCTCATTTTATTGCTGAAATTGCTAAATGTAACTATAAGTTCTATCCTAATAGTCTTTCTTCTCTTCTTTGGAACTCTCCTTGGGCTTCTTGCTTTTCTGTCAACTATGATCTTCAAAAAGTTAAATGCAATGTCAATAGTCATCATTTGTATCCATGAATATTATTTTTATTGTTCTTTCTCTTCAGTAAAGTTTTCTCAGTTTTCTTCACTCACAGTAACTCCTTGTGTCTTAGTGACTTAATCACCTTGATTGGTGTGAAATGATAAAGAAACACTCCCACCATTCAGTGTATATTCAGTACATGCTTATTTTTCAAATACTTTTCTGTGGCATAACCATTTCAGTCAAGATTTCCAGCTTATTTTAGAAGTTGAGAAATTCTCATCAACATGACACTTCCAGACAGTACTTGTATTTGGTACAAAGGAATTATCTTTGGGAAGTAGGTATACATCAAGAAATCATAAAATAGCAAAAATGGACTTTTTATGTTACTTACTGGATTGTAGTAGGAAATATGTTGTTTCTCCAGGTAGGGAATTGCACATTCTGCTCGCCAGGTGGTTGGGTCACAGGAACCACCAAGAAATACTAAAAGAAAGAAAATCATATTTTAAAAGATAAAGACAAGTTCTTGGAAACTAATTAAGGACACATCCATATGAGAGAGATAGAGATATAGAGAGAGATAGAGATATAGAGAGAGATAGAGATATAGAGAGAGATAGAGATATAGAGAGGGATAGAAAAGAGAGAATTCATTGTTCCAAATAACTAGTGAAATTTAGGCCACTCAGATGGTTTGGTTTTATGGCATACCAATGGGTTTTTAAAAGCTATTTTGTTGCTGTAGGAGACAGATTCCCTGAAATTTTCAAATATTTTCTTTTTTTCATCAAAACAAAATTGGATGACTAGTGTTTCACTTAAGTGGTGGACTGGGTCAAAAACATAAGTTACCAGAAGAAAAAAGGGATTTACTCACAACTAAACAACTATTATTTAATTTTCATAATAAATAAAATAAAATAAAAAAATAAAACAATTAAAATAAAAATATGGGTAAAAAGGGTACAATTATAAATTTTGTGGAAAAAGAAATGTATATTTCTTGGTAATTACCATGTACATGTATTATATATATTACTGACAGTAGATGCTATATTTTTCAACTAATAAAATCCCATCAGATTTGTTTGATAAACTATCTTTACTAGAGCAAATAGTGCCAAAATATTTGAGGACAGTTGTAAACCTACCAAGTGTTACTTTTGGACCATTTACAAATAACAACATTAACTCCTATCACCACTCCTTCAAATTTGAGAAAAAGATTTTTGTGAGCCAATGTAAAATTATTTTCTAACCCATTCAAAAAGTTTACATCTCTATTTGAAATTAGATTTTGCATCCCCTTATAGATATAAAAATATAAGCACACTACTTCTTCAGGCTCTCAACAACTTCAGAGGCCAGTTTGATCTGCATGTGCATATATATATATATATATACATATACACACACACACACACAGAAGGGACTGATATGCAGCAGCCACCAACAAAGGCCTTGTCTACATACTCGATAGGATTAACCAGCAACTGCCAACTAAGCCTTTGTTTACAAACTCACAAACCCATTAGGTTGACCATTAGAAAGCAAGTCTATCCATACATCTTACACTGCTCAACAAAATTACTTTATAAAACAAACATCATTAAATATTTTATTTCTGAAAATATATAAATGTTATTTCAATTGACATTCTGCTTATACTTTTCCTTCAGAAAATTAACCTTTTCAGGTTTCATTTAAAAGATGTTGTGTTGTCAAATGTTTGGAATCCCAACACTGAGATAGCAACAAAAAACCTGAATTGCCAGATCCAAACAATTATTCCAGAAGGGCACTTGTAGCTGGTACAAAAGTGTATATTTCTGCTTTCAGTCAGTTCAAACAAAATCAATGAAGGAAGCCTAGTTCCAAGGATTCCAGCAGTACCTCGCCCACTGCACTAAGTAGGGAGGGTCAAAATTCTCTGATGTCAGCTAACAGGGATTGAGTAATTTTTATCCTTGGCCTATGTGTACAAATATGAGCAGCACACATTAAACCAACCATTTGTCACATCCTAACCTCCCTGGGTACACAGTTATTCAATTCATATATGCAAATCTATGAAGAAAAATATACAGAAAAAAAAAACAAAAATCCTAATATGCAATTATGCTGTTTTAATGTTAATATAATGTCAACGTCGGACGTTTCGGTCTAATAAACCATCTTCAGGACATATTCATAAAACATAATAAATATTATCAATTCAACATGACAAAGACGATGGACATAAGAACAAGACTTATCCAAACAGATAACTGAAAGTTTTATAAGATCAACGTCCCGTTTAAACATGGTCATGTTGTCATCACGTGGGCGACTGAAAACGTATTCCTAAAATTTGAGTATTTTGAATGAAAAAAATTCTATTCTATTCTTTGTAGAAAAGAAGTAGAAAAATAGTAGAAAAAAAAGCACACACGCAATAATCAGTGATATGTGAAAATGTGGCAGTTGATAACCATCCAAGAAATAGCACACATCTATAGACACGACCTTATGAACTCAGAAAAATTATTCGATTATGGCCAAGAAAAGTTAAAATGCTTGGATTGTTTGGGCAATTTATGTTCAAAGTCTACTCAGTAAGAAACAAGAAGAAAAAAAAAAAATAAAATGCCTTAAACACAAAACTTTAGTTGGTCTTCAACCAAACTCACATCAATAAGATATTGCAGCCCAGATATATTCAATATACAAATATAGACACAGACATATATGAGAGGGAGACCATACATACATGGATGGATGGCGAAGAAAGCTAAAAATTTGTCACTTAGCTAATTGATGTTATATTCAGCACCTCAACTACAGAGCGAGGCACACGATGGATAAATTATCATCTAAATAACACAAAAATGAAAATTACACCGACATTTCATTTTAATAAATATATTTACCAAAATTACACAAAAATACCTTAAAGAAAAAAAAAAAAAAAAAAAAGAAAAATGATCACTGTTGGCTTCAATCACAGCCTCCAGGCAACTTTGGAATCTCCTGCAACTCTTCTATATGGTTTCCTTGTTTAAGTTAGTGAATGCCGCTATAATCCTTGCCTTAAGTTCATCTTTGATGTTACAAGGAGTTTTGTTGGTCTCTTGCTCAACTGCGCACCACACATAATAAAGGGGATTACATTCTGGGGAGTTAGGTGGCCAGATGTAAGGGGTGATGTGGTTGAAGGAATTGTCAGACAGCCATGACTAGGTTCTCCTGCTTGTGTGGCATGGTGCAGAGTCCTGTTGCCAGATATAGGGTCTTCCGGCAGCCACCCTCTTGATCCAGCTGTGTTGAGTCTGAGGTGCTGTGGAAAGATGAATGCAGGCATAACATCACCATCACTAGTAATCAGTCCAAACACCATAATGTTGACTGCATATTTGGTTTTCATCACTCTTGGTACATTTTTGGGGGACACAGCAAACCAGTAATTCTTCTGCATGTTTACCATCTTGTCCTGGCAGAATTTTTTCTGAGAAAAACCAAAGCATGTTTGGTTGAAGGGATGTTTGAGTTTGTTCAAAAGCTTTGTAGCATAGTCTTTCCCCTTGTCTTTCACAGCATGGGATAAAAATTGGCCCTTACTCATCTTGTATGAGAAATACTGAATGTCTTCATGCACGACCTGCCTGATAAGAAACTCAGACACTCCTGTATCCCTGGCTAATAATAACCTGAATAACTTGGAGGGATCCTTGTCAATTATAGCCTGGATCTCACCAACAAATTTGGGAGTTCTTTTCTTATCAGAGTGAGTTTTCCAAGCTGTTGTGCTTTTGTAATCACCATTAGACTCATCCAATTCTTTCCGAATCATCTGCACTGTTCCCAGATTGATATCCAAGCACTCTGAAATGTTCATATTGGAGCTTCTGGCATGAATGCCAAGAAGTACACCATGCTGTTTCATAATTTTTGGCAAAGTGAATTGTGTCATGGTGCTCTTTTTCTCACAGATGGTGCCCAACTGACCTTACTATAATGTGCAGTCAAAAAAAAAATAAATAAAAAATAATCAAGCCATGCACAAAATTAAAAATATAAAATGGCGACAATTTATATATATATATATATATATATATATATATATATATATATATATACACACACACGTGTATGTGTGTGTGTGCACACAAAGGAAACACAGAATGAAATCTATGAAGATGCTGAAAATATTAAGATAAAAATGAAATAATATACAAATGGATATGTGGGTGGCATAAAAACTAAAAGGAGGAGGCAAAACCTGGAAGATTGGCACCATTTATAGAATTCTGCCATTTTATAATAGATAATTTTTTCGTTTCTTCTTCATTTTCAGTTTTGGCTGCATTACCTGCCAAGACTGATAAGCAAGAAAAGTTGGAGTCGCAAAATTGGGTAGGCAGCCAAATTCCATTTCATTTCATCCATCAGAAAAGAGAAGATGAAAAAGAAAAAAAGGGTAAAGAATTCTTCATCTCGAAGACTCAGAATTGAGAGAGCAAGAGGTGCAAGGAGGAAATGGCCAAAGATTTTGCAATGGAGAGCAGTGGCAGGAGTGAGGGAGAGTTCTGCTTTTGGTTCCAGCATCAGGTGGGTAGGGAAGCCATCCTGGAAGATGCAAATTTTCTGAATCAAGGTTTTGGAAAAAAAAACTGTCGGCTGGAGAGTGTGTGTGTGTTTTAAAGGTTTTATATATATATATATATATATATATATATATGTGGGGGGGGGTGAGGTGTCCCAGGCAATATATTTTCTATTTATTCAAAGTTTACCCCAGAATTGACTAAACCTAGCAGAATTCAAAATGTGTTGAAAAAGCTATAGAGTGGAGAACCCCTCCCCAATGCTATAAAACTAAATAAGAATTGGATATGTAAATTTTTTGTTTGGCAACATGAAGTGGAAGTGTGGTAATATATTAAAAATGAAGTGGTGGTAGTTATAAAACTCGCCTGAAGATATGAGAGGTGAAACTGCAGTAGAGTAGTGAGGTAATTATATCTTTTTAAGATTAACCTTTTATATTCTATGAAACAATACAAAAGGAAAACTTATCTTAGCCGGCATGTTTCATCTCTTGAGGAAATTTATCAAGGCAAATGAATCTTATTTTGTGACATGTATTTATATACAAGAGCAAAAATGTTATTGGTTTTGCAAAATTATATATATATATATATATATATATAAATAAATAAGGGAGTGTCAAAGTAATTTTACAATGGAGGATTCATGTACATGTGTTCATATGGACTGTTGTACTTGTTTTTGTGTGAGGAACCTGTGCCCTAAATTTTTTTAAAATATCTTTGATACACCCTGTGTGTGTGTGTGTGTGTATATATATATAAATATATATTAGTGGTGTGGCAGAAATACCTCCCATATAGACAGCTTAAATCTTGGGATCACTGTGACATGCAAGAGCTCGATCATGACAAGATACGATCATCCGAGAGTGGGGAGTGTCAAAGTATATATATGAGCATACAATTATTTACAATATTTACATGCAGTCTATTGTCCTCATCTTTGTTGTTATTGTTATCACAACATTTCGGCTGATGTGTCCTCCTGCCTTCATCAAGTGTATGTCAATCTAGGTATCCTACAGGATGTAGGACAGAATTTTGAATGTTGATTTCTAGTGATATATATGGTAAATTCAAGTGCATCACTTGATGACGAGATTGTTAATTGTATTGCAAAAGCCATTGCGTCCTTTGGTTTGCTGTGTCATGAGTTGTGGGACGAAAGGTGAAGCATCTGACAGTCCAGTACAACCAGATTTGCCAGATTTTGCCTATCTCAATCCCTGTTGAGCCATGGTGGAAGTGCTTCCAGCCAAGTGTGTACTACTTTGCTACGCAGAATTGTCCACCGAAACCAAATCCACACAAATGGCCTGGTCAAACCCTTTAACTTCACAGCCATCTCCACCACTAATGACCAGGGTGGATGAAAGGAATAGGGAGAGAAGATGACTATCACAATGCTCAAATGCAAGCAGTGGATAATGAAACCCCCAACTGGCACTGCTATTGATATTCATCTACCTCAGCCACCAAGCATAATTAATATTAATTGAAATCTGGCACAAGAACAAAAGTTTGGGGTAACTAGTTAGAATTGAACTCTTTCTGCAAGTAATGGTGTATGAGATGAGCTTGCTAACCATCATACTATTCAGTGGTTGTAATCTTTATTTTATTTATTTTTTGTTTTAAGTATTGTATTCTAAAATCCTTCAGGCATTATTTTTCCACTTTAAATTACATTTTTGTGTTTTTAGAATAATTTTATCTTATTTATACTTAATTAGTTCCTTCTAGATGCCTCGAAGTATCAAATGGAAAATTATTAGACTTTTTTTTTTTTTTGGCTAAATATTTTGCCTTGGAATTATCTCTGAGAAACATTCTGGAGTTTTTGATGCCAACTAAAACATCTTTTCAAAATCTCATTATCCAAGATAGAAAAATGTTTAATAATTAGGGATTCCATAACGAGGAAGAATTGTTCCTTCCCCTACACTCCATACCTTCAAAATCAAACAATACACAGAAAAAAATCCTCTTCCAAATTGTGCAATAAACCTATTAATATTAATTAATGCATAGAAAACTGCTTAAAAGGCCTTAACGAGGTAATCTGGTTTTAGATCATCTTCTCTAATTACAGTCATTAAATTGCAATTGATTTTTTTTTTTTCAACAAGGATTCATTTATTTGTATAATTTATTAGAAATCATTTAAAGTTCTTTCTTGTTCATAACAAGGCAATGTAAAGTCCTCGTAATCATTGGGAAATTTAATGTATCCTAAGTGCTCAATAAATACAGCCTTGTCCAACAAATATCCATCATAGTAATAACAATGAATGGGCATGCAACTGAGTGGTTAGACTATTAGCATTCTGACAAGGAGTCCTTGCTTCAAATGTTGCTATGGTTGTTTATACAAGGAAGTGGCTGCTTAACAATACATTAACCAAGGGAAATAATTACTGCAAGCAGTAACATTGGAAAGTCTGGAAACTATAGCTTTGGTTGACAAAACTGAAACTTGTTCAAACTGTTTATCATGCATTCTCTTTGAAACTGTAACTAAAGTTCACTTAGCAAGTTCAATCACAAATTGGCTGTGGATGTTGAACAATATGCCTGAGCAGCCGTCTGCAACAGGGATTAGCTGGCTATCTTAGCAGCCAGGCATACCCAGAAATCAGCAGCTTCTTATTTACTTATTAATTACAACATAGTAAAATCTGGGTTAGATTATATGGTTTCATTGCACATCGATTACTATATAATGGTCATCGACTATCTAATGAGGTAATATATTAGGTTGGTGCAAAAATAATGACGTAATAATGTCATTTTTTGACGTATTTTTTAAAGTCAAAAAAACGATATTATTACGTCATTATTTTTCCACCAACCCAATATAAAATAGATTCTGATAGTTTTATTTAAATTAAAACATTTCAACACAACCGTAGTAAAAAAAAAAAGTAAAAATATTTTTACAACCAGCATTATAATAATAAAACAATCAAAATAAGTTTGTTATATTAATATCATTTCAGTTTATGAAACATCAAGAAAATTAAAATCACTGCTTTATAAAAATGTCTTAAAGATTTAAACATTCTGAACTAAAAAAAAACAAACATGTTCTCTATTTGAAACACAGTGACACAAACTAAAACATTCTTTTCCTGGTTTTGCTTCCTGCAAAGTCAATAAATACGAGTTTGTCATATTGATATCATCTTAGCTTAGGAAACTATTTAAAAGTTATGACATCAAGAAAATTAAAATTGTGGTTTCATAAAAGCTTGATGGGCTCTGGGTTGCAGCCTATACTAGCCTAAAAGAGAAAAAATGAGCGGATCACTCTAAACAGACATGAGGATGATATACATTAAAGTTGAACTTGATTCAATTTTACTACCCTTTCCTGACTTTCATAATTTATTCTTGTGCAAATTCAAATTGAGCTGCATTGGAAGAGAGGCAACACAGAAAATAAACTACACATTTGAAGATGAGCCTTTTGGTAAGATGGTAACTGCAAAAAATTTATAATGGACATTTTAGTTGGCAAAGTTAAGAGATGCCATCCAAAACAAGCAGGTTTGATTAAAATAATTTAGATGTATTATGTCTATTTTAGTTTTAATCCTTTCAAGTCCATGAATTAATTTCTTGGTGTCTGAGAAATTGATCAAGAAAAATGCCAAAATTTTCTCTCAAATAATTTTTATTTTCCCAAATACTTTCAATCTCATCTGTGACCATCTACAAGGGTATAAAATATCTGTGACTGTGTATACAGTAGCTCTGTAAATTCAAAAACTTTTTTTCATTGTTTGTTTACAGCATTTCAAATTCAAAATTTTTCTCCCAGGTATACAGAGGAGGTAACTTTTGTAATTTTTTTAAAAAATGAAAAAGATTTTTTAGTAATAATATTTTAATTTAGTATTTTTATATAAAACTTTGCTGCTACAAACATTTAAGAACTTTGTTGTTATAATCATAGTTGACTATTTTTGGCTTTCAGAATTTTAAGTTTGTTTATTATTTTCAAGAAGTACTCGTGTACTTTCAACTAATATCTGTCTAAACTATGAATGTGGACACCAGTGTTCCTTTAAATTTTCTGAAATTGAACTATGCACATTCAAGTGAAATGTAAGTTGTCTCCTCAATGTGGTCATTGTAAAACAAACATGTATATTAACGTTTTTAGAGATGCAATCTCCCAAAGGACATTTAAATTGATATACAATCATGGTTTTTTATGCTAGTTGAAGGAGAAGAATTGTTTTTGACAACTAAGTTGGTTGTATTAAATTTAGTATTATATATATATATATATATATATATATATATAAGGTTGGTGCAAAAATAACGTCTGTTAAAAAATACGTCAAAAACCGACATTATTTTTGCACCAACCTAATTTTATTACTTAGTGCTTATGAGTCTTTAGAATTTTTTCCTCCAAGCTTATAGTTATTAGGTTGGTGCAAAAATAATGTCGTTTTCTAACATATGTTAATATCTGAGAAAACGACATTATGTTTGCACCAACCTAATAGAATGCATTTGATTGCTAAATACAGTGTAACACGGATATAAGAGAGTTGTCGGGACCGGAGAAGAAGTCTCTTATATCCGGGTTTCTCTTATATCCGGGTTTCTCTTATATCCGGGTTACACTGTAGTACTTTGGTAGGTTTAGACTTATTTTTATTTATGTTTCATCTAATTTGTTCAATGATATAATTAAGAAAGTCATCATTAAATGTTGAAGAGTTTGCTTTAGCACAGTATATTAAGTTTTGTATAACAGCTGTTTTGTAATAATTTGGACATTCACTTTTATAGAGTGCATGTGTTTATGCTAGTTGACTTTTCATGTAGTAAATGTATTATTATTAGTGTTTATCAATACATCAAGAAACAAGATGTTTTATTGTTATTTTTAAGTTTGTATGTGTTGTAATGGAATGTCCCACAATCCCTATTGCCTATGTGGACTAACTATATCAGTAGATATATATAGTGATCATAGGATATACTTGGGATCTTGCTCCAGGAATTACTAGCCTGCCACCCAATTCCCTGTCTTTCAGTAGTGTATTCTTTTTTACAATAAACCTCTCTTCTTTCATCTATGCATGTGTTGCTATTCCTTCACTCAAGTACTGCCTTCGTCTGTTTGTAACCTTTTTAAAGATACAACAGTATGTGAACAAGTACAAAGTTTTGTTGTAGTTCATATATTTCATCTATGTCTTTGACTAAAACGAGAATGTCATCTACATAACTTATGTAACTTTGTAGTATTAAGTATGTTATTTACTGGAAAAAAAAAATGAATGTTTTCACCAACAGTCTGAGAAGGATTGCCAGAATTTGCTGCCAGATGCTCATTAGCGATGTTGAAGTCATTGACAAGTGCATGCACATTGAATGCATCATTCTGCAACATCGTCTTAGGTGGTATGGTGAGAATGGGAGATCAGTGGCTTCTGAAACAGCTTTTCTATGGGGAGTTTTCTGAAGGGAAGTGTCCACAACACAAACTTAAAATGAGGTTCAAAGATTGCCTGAAGCAATTACTGATAAAAGCACAAATTGTACTCAAGAACTTGGAGAATGCTGATTTGGATTGTGGCAGCTAGAGGCATTCCTTGAAGGCAGGTACAAGTTCATTTAAAGATCAGAGGGAGAAGTTGAAAAGAGGATCTCAGAAAAAGCAAAACTGTAGAACCCCCCACTGTACATTGGCATTGAATGTGATTTTACATGTCTTCAATATGGTAAAATATGCCAAAGTAAAGCAGGCTCCAAGAGTCACCAATGATGTCACATGAACCTCAAAGTTATTAACTACATTGAGGATTGTCTGAAAATATGTAGATATTGTTGAAATGAGTGAATTTCAATGGGAAGCTGAAAGAGACAATAAAATTCATAACAATAAACAGAAAGCAGCACACACAAAAGGCTTATTCAGCTATAACACTTATAGTAAGCAATGCCAGACCCCACATGGCTTATATATATATATATATATATATATATATATATATATTAGTTAGTCCTTGACTGAATTATCTGTTCCTATGGCATAATGTAACCTGATTTTCGACATAGGTTGGAATTCACCTAAATAAGCACCCATGAATTTGCCTTATGCTGGGAAGCCATAATGAAGGGTAAAAAGTCCCCCCCACCCCCAAAAAGAAAATTACACAAATGAGTGCAAACATAGCACAATCCAATATGGCATACAGCCAGTGAAGAAATAATGATGTCTTCCTCATATAATGCCACATGATTACATGTGGGAGATGGTGCCATGACCACAAAACATCGTATATGAAACACACACACATTATATGACAGGGGCTTAGACAGATATTCCCAGCTATTGGCAAATAGTGAACTCCCAAGCAAAAAAACAAAATACTATTTTTATAGTCAAATTATCAGCAATACATTTTTATATTACAGCAAGATGGCCAACAATGTATTTTATCAGTAGTCAAAGGCATACAATTATTTTCAAAATATTTAGAATTCAGCATTAAATAACTCAAAGATGGATATGCTGTTAAACAAAACCAACCAACCTTTATATGGAAAAAAAAAAAAAAAAAAAAAAAAGGTTACAAATGAATATTTTACTGCTGGTTGCTGTCAGTAAAACTTGCAGGTTCATCACTTGCCAACTGTTGACAATAACATCACCATTCTTGACAAGTCTAATTTAAAGACATTTAGGCGTTGTTTTCATTGTTTCCTTGTTAACCTCTGAAACCACAAAAATGTTGACCATCTTCATTTTTGTGGTCAAGAAAAATAATAGACCAACCAGACATTTTGATGAACAAATAGATTGAGCTGAAATTTTATCAGGTGAGCAACATTCACTTTCTACACTAGAAGTGACTTTCTTTTCGTACTTTATGACAAGTACATTCTTTTGGTTTTTATATAGCACTTGGTCGATTTATCAGGAAAATGGCCTTTTTGATGCTGTCAGCCTGGGGAGACAATCCCAGTGTGCGGTATCTTTGGAAAGTGCCTATAGACCATACCATGGGTTGACCCAAGTCTCGTGAGTGAAATTGGGTAGACAGAACTATGTGGGTGCTGTTGACAGTTATATTAGCAGGAAGACAGAAGTTATCACGACCAAAGGTTTGAGTGTACCGACTTTGTTCAGATGTTGATAATGCTAGATAATGTGCTCTCTCTCTCCCCCAGAAACTTTAAGGTCTGCTCTACATAGTTACAGTATAGACTGCAGATGGGTTATGCGGATGTAGAACAAACACAAATGTGCCTGAGAAGACGTCTGCAACAGGGATTGTCTAGCTGCCCTAGAAGATAGGTATACTCAGATACGAGTAGCCAGTCACTACATATTGTATCTTGAAAAAGCCAAAGTAATTGGGTCAGGCAAAAAAAAAAAAAAAAAAAAAAAAAAAAAAAACTGAGGTGATTTCTTTTTTAAATTAAAAATATTGCATTTCAAGACATTCAAAAGATTTTAGATTAAGCCCTTTGTTGTTTTTCAGGTGCATAAGCACAACAGAGATTAAAAAGATAATTTGTTTGTTTTTTTGGGTTTTTTTTTTTTTTAGAGAAAAACAAAACAGATATAACCTTCACCGATAAGACTCACCATACTATGTACATTGTAATAAACTACTCTCCTTCCATTCATATTCTATTAGTGGGAAGTAAATTTCACTCAGACAGCTAACAAATTGCTATTCTGTAAAATAGACTCAAAATTTATATATATATATATATATATATATATATATATATATAAATGACAAAGTGGAAAAGCCTTTGTGTGATGATTAGTCCTTTAGGACTTCAAACTAAGTTTGATATGACTACTCATGTGCATGAATGAGAGACAGTAGGAATTTTAAATTTGAAAATAATTATATATTTTACAGCAAAAGACAAAAATTACCTCAACATAGATTTTTTGCTGTAAAAAATATATATGCAGCTGTTAAAATAAAAACATTGAGTTCTCTATGCATCAGTTTTAATAATTAACACATACACACAGTGTGTGTATATATATATATATATATATATATATTTATAAAAAATGACAAAGAGGGACAGTGGTATATGAAATTATTATTATACAGGATGCAGCAGAAATACCTCCCACATAATGGTAAGACATTAGATAGATGATAACACCATTGCCACTAATATCTTACCATTATGTGGGAGGTATTTCTGCTGCATCCTGTATTCTGTCATTTTAGCCAAGGGAGAGCAAAGTTGCCACTGGTGGAACTGTGCAGAACAAAATAAAATTTAAACAAAAAATGGAACAAAATGTGTAGCCAATTGTTTCCGCTTCGATGTTATACTGTGAATAATGGCCTCTGAAAATTCTTTAGCAAATCAACAGCATTCTGCCAGTTTCAAAATGAAGCCTTTGTTCATGAGAAAACACATTCGTCTTGTACACGCATTCTTGAACAATACCGACAGCATTTGAATTGCAAAAATTCAAGGTCACAACACATTGGCTAAAGCAGCCTTTTTCTTGCTCATTTTATGTTTTAAGGTTTTTTTAATTTTTTTTTTTTTTTTTTTTACTTCATTTTTTTTGTTTTTCACTTATGCTTTTATTCTCATTCTTTCCTTGACGTTGACGTTATTCATTTTTCACCCATTTCAATTTCCTTGCCCTATTTTTTTGAAAATATTTTTCAGATCTTTCTAAACCATCCTGATCATGTTTCCTTTCTACCTTCTTTCAGTTTACTACAGCCTCGCCACCAGCTCACTTTTTTGCCTTTTGATTACAAAATCACACCTCTCCCACATTCAATACCTCACCTTTTTTTGCCGCCTTTAAAATATTTCACCCACTTCAAAATCTTCCCAGTCCTCCCCCATTCTAAATTTTGCTCTCCACCACTGATGCCACCCCCATTTTTTCTACTCTCTGTTGTAAAAATTCAACTACTTGCCTTCTTGGAGAGAAGAAAAAAGAATTATTTTTAAAGTTCCTCATTTCTTCTACATGCTACTTCAACACACTATCTACAAATCGTTTTTCCAAGTGATTTTTTTTTCTTTTGATCAATCCTTGAGGCTAAAGCAAATTGGAGTATAAAACCAAGAGAATTTGGTACTAACAGAAACTAAACAAAAACCAAGAGAATTTGGTACTAACAGAAACTAAACAATTCTCCAGAAAGAGAAAATAAAAATTAAATGAAAAAGTGATTTTATTTATCTTAACACAGAAAATCTTCAAAAGACGAAGGAAAATCAACAGTTATGTCAACTTTTGTAATGGGAGGGGGATTACTTTTCCTTTTTTTTTGAAAAAAGGAAAACTTTATTAAAAACTCCACTCCACTATCATTGTAGAAGGCAACAAAGTAAATTTCAACTCTCTGGGACACACACAGAGACAGAGAGAGAGATACAGAGAGACACAGAGAGAGAGAGACACAGAGAGAGAGAGAGACACAGAGAGAGAGAGACACAGAGAGAGAGAGACACAGAGAGAGAGAGAGACACAGAGAGAGAGAGACACAGAGAGAGAGAGACACAGAGAGAGAGAGAGACACAGAGAGAGAGAGACACAGAGAGAGAGAGACACAGAGAGAGAGAGACACAGAGAGAGAGAGACACAGAGAGAGAGACACAGAGAGAGAGACACAGAGAGAGAGACACAGAGAGAGAGACACAGAGAGAGAGACACAGAGAGAGATACAGAGAGAGATACAGAGAGACACAGAGAGACACAGAGAGACATACAGAGAGAGATACAGAGAGACACAGAGAGAGATACAGAGAGACACAGAGAGAGATACAGAGAGACACAGAGAGAGATACAGAGAGAGAGATACAGAGAGAGAGAGATACAGAGAGAGAGATACAGAGAGACACAGAGAGAGAGAGACTAAGAGCGAGTAACACACACACACACACACACACACACACTTGTTGCATCGCATAAAGACAAGTGAATAAATATCGATAAATAAGTAAATTGTTAAGTTCAACTTACCATCTGTTTTACATTTTGTGTCTATTGCCATCCGAGCTGTCCGAATGACAGATACTGGCTTTGGGCTTTCAATCCTAGAAAAATGAAAGCAAGATTAGGATAGGATGAAAGAAAAAAAAAAAAAAAAGAAAATAAGAAAGTATGTATCATCTGCTGGAGGTGAGAACATTTAAAAGTCAAGCAAAAATACACAACATGGTCTTATGAAGCAGTTAATGTTAACAGGCATATACCTGTCAGTAATAATTTGAAACAGTGTCAGTCATATATTGCATAGGGAAGCAGAAAAAAAAAAATATGATCCG
>OZ010615.1:899916-952416 GCA_963932145.1 Acanthosepion lycidas
ACATTTTACTTCTTGAAAAAAAATAAAAAAATAAAATAAATAAATAAAAAATTTAAAAAAAATATGAAAGTTATCTTGACAAGAATTTCTATTTATTATTAGCTCAGTTTATATAGCTTTTAAAACTTATAGAAATCACTTATTGATTTTTAAAAAATAGAATTCTTTGCTTCATATATGTTAGTATAATACACTTTATTCAAGATATACACAGAGGAGTTCCTGTTATTGCATATTTATATTCTTTAGGGACTTGAAAATGTATATATCTCTATAGACTCCAGTATAATTATTTAAACACAAATATATAGGTTATGCATACTGATATATTTTCAAGTATTCATGTTTATATCTGATATAATTTTAACAGAAGTCAGAGTACATCACAGCATGAAAGTCATAAAATATACAAGTGCATTTGGGTAGCAATATTTAATTTATACATGTTGCATTAAAATATCTCATACAAACTCTACAAGTGAAAGATGAAAGATTTGGGACAATTTATATTAAAAAAAAAAAAAAAAAAGTAAAATAGTAAAAAAAATGAAAAGTAAAAAAAAAAACTAAAAAGATAGCAAAAAATAAATGTAAAATCTAAAACAAAATAAAAAGTAGCAATAATAAAGAAAAAAAATGAATAGTAAATAGTCAAAAATAAATAAAAGAAAAAAAACAATTTAAAAAGATCCCCAAAACTCTCAGGATCTTTAAAGAAAAAAATCTATTACACACACACAGGTTTGACATTAAGTCCTTGGGTTGAACTACTTTCTGGTAGTTGTGCAATTGGTATAATGGATGGTGTCTCAGAAATAGAAATCAGAGTTCAAATTCCAGTTGGATTTGTTACATTCACTTATGTGCAAATACCATTAGGAAAGGCATGAATTCGTCTCTCCCAGCTATGGGTTAAATAGTAGGACTTGTATCTAGAAAAATCATTATTCTCAAAAACCACTGTTAAGGCAATATTCACTTGTGAATAAAAAAAAAAAAAAAATTCTTATAATTCTTATAATACAAGATACATCTCAACTTGAAATAATCCCCAACAGGCTGATAACCTATAAGAAACAAATCAATCTGAAGATTTGATTTTCATACTGATTAAATTAGTGGAAAAACTGCCCATCTATATTCATTCTATTATGGCATCCTGGGTATTACAAACTACATCTGGTAGCAAGTGTTGTTTTCAGGTTCACCCTGGCCCAGGGTGGTAGCACCTGTTAGGGTCACAGCTATGGGCAAATAGTGACCTCCACCACATATAAAGACAAAACACTATGAAAGTATAAAAATACATTTTTATAGTAAAAATACCAGCAATACATTTTTGTAAAAGAAATTCCTAATCCTCCCAAGAAAATTACATTTCGGCATTAAATGACCCATAAGGAGTAGGTGTGCCACTAAACAACATTCTATAATGCAAAATGTTGGAGCCAACTTTTTTTTTTTTAGCAAAAAAGCTATTCTTAACTACAAAGTAATATTGAATTCTTGACAAGTCGGCCATTATGATGAAGAGGCGGCAGTAGAACAACTTGGGCCCTTTATCCTGTATTCAAAATGAAGAATAGCCACTTTCTAATTATGGCCTCCTGCCTGTGAATAGTCTAGATTCATGACTGTTTTGGCAACATATCTAACAATCAATTTCTCATTCACATCTATAGATTGCTCAGTAAAAAAGTGGTAAATTCAGAAAAAAATTTATTTAGCTATCACGATTCATACACAAACTGAACAATCATCAGAGATGTTCGAAATGTTTACCTGAACGTTCAACACAAAGTTGTAAACATGGTAACCAGGTGGCAGTCGCTTTGTGGATAGTCTTAAGAGGAATTAAATTCCATGCATCAGTTAAATTCCACTTCAATGAATCAATATTGACAATGTCATGATGGTTTTGCAATTGAGGTAGGTGTATATGCCAGATACAGCAATTTATAACATTTAAATCTGGGCTTTTAGAGTGTCATCGAGATGAACCAATTAGAGCTGATGCATTTTCTCAAAGAATAAATTTGCTTTTTTTTTTTTTTTTTTTTACTGGGTATCCTGTAATATATAAAACCTAAAGTGTGTGCATGCACACAATTATAACTATGACACTATATAAACATTAAATTTTAATCTCCCAGCATGTTTTATTTTAAAAATAAATTTACTTACCCTTTTTTGTAAAATTCTTCCAACTCAATGGCAAATACACAGAATTCTCCAAAAGCTAGACCATCTCCAGAATTATGAGCGGGACATTCCTTAGCATAACAAACCATCTCATGTACTGTAAAACAAAGAAATATATATATATATATTTGACCTGACATGCTCTAACATTTAGCTACAGAGAAAGCATCTGATTAGCAAATAAAATTACTGTTTTTTTTCCAGATGCTGGTAAATGTAGTTAATACTGTTTATTATAAACAGAGAATTTACTTAATGATCTGTATCTATAAAAATAATATATGAATAGAAAATTGCATTATATATATTACAAAATTCAAGATTTTATTGGAGCCAGGTATTAGCAGAATATAAATACAAACTTTATTTAATTCACAAGTTCTGTAAATTATTAGGATCAAAAAAAAAAAAAAAAAAAAAGTACTCTATGTATTGCAGCTATAGCAGTGGGTGTGTCTAGAGTAAGATAGACAAATGTAGCCCAGAAAACAATTGGCTGCTTGTTGTATCCCCACCACAGAATATTTCTAATTCTCACTGTCACAGTAGAGCAAAAGATATAAAGAAAAAACAGCATGTATCCTGGGTAGCATCTGTTTATCTCAGGACAATGTTTTGTGTATTAGTTTTAGGACAACACACTCAAGGGACAGCTTTTATCTGTGGGCCCTATTTGAACTATTGTCTTCATCTTGGTTTTCATCAAAACATTTTGGCTGTTGTGGCCTCTGGCCTTCCTGAGATAACCTCCAGGGAATTCTGAACTACTTAATCTATGGAGGTAGACAGTTCCACTGCTCATGTCTAGGGATATCATCTATTTTTATTTTTTTTATTTATTGCTTGCCTGTTTCCACTGAGTGAAAGTAGACACTGCCCAAGACAGAGAATGAACTCACAACCACTGTGTCACCAAATTCACAAAGCAATGCTTTTACCCACCAGGCCATTGACCTATCATGATATCATCTGCTGCTGCCCATATTTTTTTTTTTATTTCGGCTGCTGCTGAAGACACATCTATCATCAAGTCTACAAACATAGCAGTGGCAGCTTATCAGCAGCAATATTAAATTGTTTGTAGAAGTCATTGATAAGAAGGAGGATTTTTTCTGTCAGAAATAATACATCTATAATTCTCAAAATGTGTGCGTGTGTATATATGCCTAGTTTTGAGTCAAAATTAGCTGGAAAAAAAATTACAACATTGAAGGTGAAAAGTTGGAAAACTGATTTCATACACTGCACAAAAATCAAAGGCAAAATTTAATCTGTGAAAAAGAAAAAAAAAATTATATTATAAATAAAAATTATCGTATATTATTATTATGATGGTCTATGGAAGAGGTTCCTTCCTTGTAAGATTGAGAATGCAAAACTGTCCCTTTTCAGGACCACCCCTCCATTCAAATTGTTAACAATCTATTTGGGGATGTGTCTCAGTTGCACCCAATTGTTGTTACTAATATTGATTTTTGGGAGTGGGCTGACTTTAAACTTAAACTGCTCCAAATGAACGGCAAAAATTCCCAGTAATGAAACATTTGGTTGAAGACAGGTTATACTGCTAGTAGGTCAATAGGTTGCACGTTCAACTTCCCTCACAAAAATTGGTGGAAATAGGAGTCAAAGAATGAAGAAGTTAATATACTCTGGAATTTCAGCGGAATAAGATTCCAGGTAAAATGTCCAGACACAATTGTGAAAAATCATGTTAAAAAAAACACAGGTCTTCTGATAGATGTCACACCCCAGCTGGCCTCCTACAAAAAAACCCGAAAAAACATCTTTGAAAATGTTTGAGAAACTAAGTAAATGAAATGCAAGGAGATTGAAAGAGAAATCTCAAGAATTTGGCATCACAAGACAACATTTCCTGTTGTTATTAGAGCTTTGGGAATGATATCAATAGGAGTAAACAAATCTGGATCAAATGCTTGGAAGAACCTAAAATATAGGAATTGAAAACAAACTTCTCTCAACTTGTGTAGATTCCTCTCCATTGAATGACCAGAATTACATTTTGTTTCCTCTCTGATAGAATGGCACTTCATTTGTTCACATCTTTTCATAGAAAAACTTGTCGCTTAAAGTCTGTGACTCAGAGGTAACCCATACAACACCAAGCAAAGGGTGATAATAATGAAGGGAAAGGGTGATAATAATAAAGGGAAAGGGTGATAATAATGAAGGGAAAGGGTGATAATAATGAAGGGAAATGATCTATAGAAAGTGCTCATACAAGCTACATTCCCTGGTCCCATCAATTCAAACCGTTACGGATTATATATATATATATATATATATATTAGTAATAGTGATGATATTAATAGTTTTTTATTCTGAGTAATCTCAGGTGTCTTAGTGGCATTATTACCTTGCTTAGGGTAAAATGATTAAAAAGACAAAATAAAAATAACAAATCAGCTACTTTATTGAAGAGCTTAAAAACAGGATATTTCAAAGCGAGATTGAATTTCAAAAAATAGGAAAAAAATAAAAACTAAGATGTTGAAAGTCAAATTAGTCCCTCTTTAAATATGAAATCAGGAAGAAAAAAAAAAAAAAAGAAAAAAAAAAAAAAAAAGACTTTAAAAACCTGAAGAACTCAAAGAGTAAAAGAGATTCTTCAACTGTTCGATCAAGATGAAGGCTCCAGGATGAATACTTTTTTTTTTTTAATGATTTTAAAAACATTTTGTTCTTACCCACCTCCTACTTGTATCTACCAAGTCCTGCAGGTGTTTAAACATGTCGCTCAATGTTGAAGAAAAAAAGTAAATAAAGCAAGGAAAAGGCAAAAAGCATACACAGCAGAAAATGTCGATTTTAGCAGTTAGAATCTTCCACACAACTTGGCAGCCAATCGTTATTTGTCAAATGTAGGCTTCAAGAATGATTTCTTTAACAATAAAGATTGCACAATAAACCTGGAGATAAGATGTTTTGGACAATGAGTGAAGCTTTTCAAAGAGAACAATATGGATTAAGGGTTAGAGTTTCAACAAGCTTTATAGATTTTCTTGAACATGGGTTCAAGTGAAAGCCTTGCAACAGTGTCAGTATCTTCATCTACACAATTTGAGAGTCGAGCTAAAACATTTCAGTTTCAGAAAAGATACATTATTTTTTTTAATCTTGTATATAAAACTTAACTGATGCATCGATGATTAGAAATGTTCATTTTCTGATCATGAGACTCAGATTTGAATCTCACCAAAGTTGATTTCTTAGGAAGGTGACTTCTTGACCTTATCGACCTGGAGAAGCAATCTCAACATGGGCCACCTTTGGAAAGTGCATGAAAACAATACAAGAGTTGACTCAAGTATTGGGAGTGATACTGGGTAGATGAAACTATTTGGAAGCCATCAATGGTTAAGCCAGCATAAAGTTACATGTCATTGTGACTGAGGCTTTGAGTGTGGTGGCCTTGTTCAGATTGTTGATCATGCCAGATAATGAGCTCTCTCCTAGAAACTGTAATTAAGGCTTGCTCTGCATAATTGAAGCATTTGTTTTGTTTTGTCTAATGGCATATCAACGCCTAGTGAGTCATCTAATGCCAAAGCAAGTAGTAAGTGGGTTGGGCTTTTATATTTGTGTATTATTTTGCAGTGAAATTAAATTTTTTTTTTTTTAACATTTAGTCACATCAACAGTTGTATTCATAGTTGCAGTATAAACCCCAGGAGGGCTGTGTTGGCGGTGAACGATCAAATGTGCATGAATAGGTGTTTGCAGCAGGGATTAGCTTGCCACCCTAGTAGACAGACATACTTTGGTAAAAGCAGTTAAACATAAAAAAAAATAAAATAAAGCTTAAAAATTGTGCGTGTATATATATATATATATACACACACATATGTATGTGCATGCATGCATGTGTGTGTATGTGTAGTGCACAGTGCATGTATGTGAGCACATACACTGCACATGTATGTGAGCGCATATATGTATGTGATGAAAATCTGAAACATTTAACTAAATTCATGACATCAAGTGTCTGTAGCTTCATTGTGTTATTTATCTACGTGCACACTTGAACAGAAATTGGCAGGAATTTAAAACAGGAATCTCACACAGACACAGGATTGGTACCAAAATATAATGGAGCTCCCTTAGCACTTCCCTTTTGGTACACCTCAGACATTGACCTTCCCATAATTAGTGGGAGGAGAAAGGTGCTGCATGAAGGGATGGTCCCCTGAACATAAACAGAAAAAAAAAAAAAAGACAAAATTATTTTACTTCCTTTGCTAAGGAGATTATTTTTGACTGGAATTAAACTAATTTTTTTAACTAATGTTTGCCGAATACAATGTCTAACAGCCTCTCAAGTCAGAGGGTTACTGTGTGGTGTTGTATTAACATAAGTGCAAGTGAAGTGAAGTGCTTGGAGCTATGCAGAAAAAGATAATGGCTAACTTGAGACTTAAAGAGGTCAAGATTTAATTAGTGAATATCATTTTAGAATTCAGTCGAGCTGTTAAAAGTATAGAGTTGAAGTAGAGCTTAGAAACAAGGGATAAATCTCTACTCATGTTCAAAAGAGGAGTGTGAACCGGATAATAGGTGAACCTATCTATTTTGATTGGAAGAGAAGAAAAAGAAATTAATGAAAATTTCAGAGATCAGTTGGAGACATTAAAAGTATAGAATTGAAGTAGACCTTAGAAGGAAATGAACTTAGATGAGGGATGGCATCCAGTATTGGCAATTCCAATCCTGTGGCAGTACCTCCTTCACTGCACTATTATATATATATATATATATATATATATATATATATGTTGCCAGTGTAATACTGATGCCAGTGTGACAGTGGTTGCGAAGACTGGGCAATTTTTCTTCTTGGTCCATATGCACAACTATGTGTATAGGCGCTCCACGTAAAAATCGACAGTAAGTGGGGAGGCTGGGTAAATACCAAACTGTCTTATATCCTGCTCATCTAAATGAAGTAAAAATTGCTAACTAATTTGCATGATCAACTAAAAAAAAAAAAAAAACAATCAAATTTTTATAAATAACTGTTTTGTTGTACAGATAGTGATTTTTATAAAGCAGCAATTATTTTGTTGATGGCTTTTATAATTCCTTGGTTATTCAAACTAAGCCATTTTCTACCTGAAAGTGGTAACCAACTTAGCATTTAGTTCAAAGTAAAGGGAAGTAAGCAGTGTTGACTGCTTCTTTATTGTATGTATATATAATATATAAATAAATAAATAATAATAAATAAATAAATTCTTACAATCTAAAACTATGTTTTGGCTTTAAATAACCCATAAATCTTTCATTAGACAAAAAACAAAACAAAAAAACAGTTGATCAATCATCTGTAGTTATCTCTTTCAGAGGGGCAGACTGGATTATCTAACTGATTAGCAATCAATCTAAGAGAAGGAAAATGCCAAATTCAAAACCATGCATAACTGTAACATATCACATATACAGCAGCCATCAACAAGATTATGGAGTTTTCAATGACTATAAACTCAACTGCACTTGGCCTACAACTGTTTCAATTTATTATTATCTACCTGCCTATGTAAGGTATGAACAAAGCAAATC
This sequence comes from Acanthosepion lycidas, assembly GCA_963932145.1. Taxonomy (NCBI): domain Eukaryota; kingdom Metazoa; phylum Mollusca; class Cephalopoda; order Sepiida; family Sepiidae; genus Acanthosepion; species Acanthosepion lycidas. The sequence goes on from OZ010615.1 coordinate 907,696, forward strand.
AAATGCATACATAAATAGATGAAATAAGTACTTCACCCAATTTAAAGAATAAAGTTGGTAAAGGAGTAATAAAATTAAAGACAAAACTTTCATTTCTTTCAACTATTGTAAATAAGATAATCTGGTTTCACAAGGACAAAAAAAAAAAAAAAAAAAAAAAAATGGATTACCAGGACAAATGAAAATAACCTGTTAAGAGAACTCATATTAGCCAATAAGAAACACTTGAAGATGGCTAACAGATACATGGCCAAAACGTATTTGTAATAACATCAACAATAAAGATTCATTACAGTAGTATGACAAGAAATGATCTATGAAAATGGTTAAAAGTTTAGTCCAAAATGATCGATACCGACAAATTTGTGGAAAATTTTTACATTAAGTACAATAAAGAAAACATTTATATACACAAGAGAAACATAATAAAATACTAAACAAGTAGTACTGTGTAAGTTTTGTTCAATGAAATATATATAAAATGTGGAACCATGCAAAATCAAAGGCCACCTTAAACTATAATGAAGGTTTTAATGAATGAGGAGGAACAGGATGAGAAAGTGGACGAGTTCTGCTGGTGCAAAATGTGTTGCAATAAACATTCAGAAGTTATGCCAAAACATGCCCATACATTGGTCCATTGAAAGTAGGATCTCCAAAAGTTTAGGATAGATTCACACCTTCTTTGATTCCCAAAATGACGTTCTATTTTTTTAAGTTTTTCACAACACACATGAAGTGGGAAATAAATTGAGAATCTTGGAAGCCTCCACCCTTTTTCCTCTCCTTGCAACAGCATATCTTGAACAAATGCCAAAACACAATCTTTCATCCACTGGACAGACTTCCTCCTCCACAGAATCACCCTGTCCATCTCTATAAGCTTAGCTTGGCTCTTAAGTGTATCTCTGTTGCTGGCCTCCATGACACTTTCTATTTCATCAGCTGACAATCTTGGATTTAGATAATCACTGATTTGGTCTGATCAAAAGGTAGGGAGAAGGAGGGAGGGAGGGAGAAGGAGGGAGGGAGGGAGAAGGAGGGAGGGAGGGAGAAGGAGGGAGATATCAAACATGGCCAACTTGTTTCACTGGCATTCTATGGAATTGGCTGGACAAATTCTGCAACAGATGAAACAGAATCCAAAGAAAACATTTGGAATTTAGTTTTGAAACTTTAAGAGAATGCAAGAAACAGTTCATAACCAATAAGAAAGACAAACCTAAATTTACCTAATCATCCCACCACAAGTTTTCTTGAATGATACAAAATAAAAATCTCAGATACTGAGCAAGTTTCTGAAACTAATTTTAATCATAGGCCTCCAACTATTCAAAGATTTAGAGTTAGACATATTTTTTCTTTTGCATATCAACTTAGAAGAGTCAAACAGCAAAGTTCTAGCATTTATAATTAATATAAAGAAAGGCATCAACTAACCTTGTATAGTAGACAAAAAGAAAAGGATATTGATATTTCTGTGAAAGTGTTTCTGGAAATTGTAACATCCAGGGCATCCAAAAAGTCACTTTTTTTAAAAATGTCATATCAAATTTTTTATATTTTGCACTCTTTGAACAGATATTAACATAGGAAAACTTACAGTAGATCAAAGAATCAAAATTATGGAGTTTTATCTTCGATTTAACATGGAAGATAGAATGTGGTTCTACAGAAGGATGCTGAGAATACCATATATTAAATTTTATTTTTTTTTTTTAGCAATTTTGACGTTTTCAGCGCAATATCCTAAAAATAAATAATATTGCTCTACTTTGTATTGAGCCCTCTTTTAAATTAAATGTTACGAATGTTGTAATTGTACTTTATTTGTTCTCATCTTAACCTGGATAAAATATTTTAAAATATATATATATATATATATATATATATATAAAATAGAGGTATATATAGAGGTCTGCTCTACAGTTGTATCGAGCTCTTTTGTTAGTTTACTCGTATCGGGGTTTTTTCTTTGGGCTTCAGACTTGCAACTGTGCAATTTTTTTCGGAAGAAGTTCGTGTGTGTAGCTCTTTTTTTTTTTAAAACCTTCCCCCCCCCCTCGAGATTGATTTGATTATTGGCAAATCAAAAATTTGAGGGTTTTTCGAAACGAGTTTAGTTATGTATATTTGTATGTATGTATATATAGATATTAAAATAATAGGAAGGAACAATGAGATTTATAATTCTTAACATTTATTTTTAAAAAACAGTGCTCAATACAACAGTAGAGCATAATATAATTGTTTTGTCTTTTTTAAATATATTACCATTCAAATTCAATCATAAAAATTAAACTTAAAATACAAAGTTCTATTCCATTATCAAGTGATGCTAAGAATAACTTATAAATTAAGTATAGCAATTTCTAATAAGTCTGGACAAACTTGATATTTTGAGATGTTGGGGTTAAGGAAAATTTTGGTTACTGAATAAAATCTGGATTATCTGAGGATACCTTAAGGCGTATGTATGCATCAATAAAACACAGACAATTCAGCAACTCATGTACAGAAATTTGACGGATGCAGCCAGAATTAATTAACCCCTATAATAAAGAATGCTATTGAAAGTGCATGTCTGTGTAAAGTGTAAAATGGAGGATATTTATCTGTCTTTATTTCTGAGATGAGGTATCATAATTATCCTTGAGAACACATGGACCACTGGATAAGTGACTTGACCCAAAGTTACCTGGCTACAACTAAGGTGAACAAAAACTTGGAGAATTGAGTTAAAGGGAGATAACTGATACAGAGACACCTGGAAGAGGTATGGCACGTGGAACTAGAACAATCTACCCCAGTGGGAGAAATAAAAGGTTCAATTCAAGATTCCATTCACCTGAAGAAGGCCGGAGTGTACAACGGTCAAAATATGAATATGGCAATAAAAATGAGGATATTTATGCTGTATATTTTTCATAATTAAATGGAAATATATCTCCAGTGTTTGAATTTTCATTATGGATAAAATTTTTTAATAATAAAATATTTTTCTAGTTACTAAATTTTCAAATCCCAAGGATATTTCTGGGATATCTTGTACAAGGATGTACTGAAATCTTATTCAGAGTTGAGACAGCACCTTGTTATATAAACAGAATTAAGAAACCTCATTTATCTAGGCAGGGCACATAGGAGCCGAAAGCACTTAAAAGATTTTGGTGCACCCATACATCTGTGAGTTAAGCTAGCAAAGAGACTTAGTAATGTAAAAAAAAAAAAAAAAAAAAAAAAAAAAAAAGATTTCAGCCGAGGATGTACATCATGGAAATGCCAGCTGAAAATAAATATAGAAGGAATGTACATATGACCATTGATATAGGCTGATCAGTTCCAACCCCGAACAACATCAATACCTTGGGAACCCAGCCAGAAAGTACCAATCACAACTGAGGAGGCATTGTCAAATTAGCCATGACCAGATTCTAAAAGAACTGTGACCAGAAGTGGCTGCACAAGCAATAAACCAGAACATTATAAAATCAAATAAGCATATGGCCAGAATAAAGCCAAATGAACATGCAGGTTGTCTACTCCGGTGATTGTTCGCAAAAATTAAATCCCATAAATTATTAATACTAACTTATTCAAGAGGGCAGATGTGATGTATTGAGTAAATACAAACATGATTATCTCCCTTAGATCATTTTTATTTCTAACCTATCAGAATTGCATTAAAGATTCACCATGAGTCAGTGTTTTCTCTGTCTATAATAGCGACTGGCAGATTTGAATGTTAATCTTGTTTGACTTATTTATTTAGATGTATACAACAATTATAACAGTTTCCTCGTCCCTTGATGGCCTAAGCATGTGCTTATTTTGCTTAATGGTTACTCCAGTCATGTATATTGGTTAAAAAAAAAAAAAAAAAAAAAAAAAAAAAAAAAAAGAAAGTCGATTCTAGTTAGGTGTGCTTAATGGAATGGTTAATAGAGAAAAACAGAAGCATTAAAGTGACCTCAGGCAGCTAACTAAAGCACCAATCTCACTGCTCAACTTTAGGTTATATAGTAGGGTAGATTGGGGTCTCTTGCAACCAGTTCAAGCAAATGAATTCAAAGAAACAGAGAAAGCACTAAGAAACTATTCCACTATCTGAAGAATAATCATAATACACTGTATGGGCACGTGGCCGAGTAGTGAGAATGTTTGCTTTCTGACCATGGGACCCGGGTTCAAATCTCACCATGGTTGATTTGTCAGGAAGGTCACTTCTTGATGCTATCGGCCTGGAGGAGCCAAATCCACATGCAGAACCTTTGAAAAGGTGTCTGAAAATCATGCAAAGGGTTGACCCAAGTCTTGTGAGTGAAATCAGGTAGACAGAACCCTTGGAAACCATCGTTGATTGTGTTAGCATGAAGTCACAAGTCATTGTGACCGAGGGTTTAAGCATGCTAGCCTTCTTCAGAGTACTGATCGTGCTAGATAACGCACACTCTCACAGAAACTGTAAGGTCCACTCAGCATAGTTGTTGTATAAATCACAGGTGGGATCTGTGGTTGTTGAACAAATACAGATGTGCCTGAGCAGTCGTCTGCAATGAGGATTAAAGAGTTGCCCTAGTAGACTAGCATCCTCAGATTTGAGTGGCTGCACCATTTACAGTTTGCACTTATTAAAAGAAAAGGAAGCTGTAGATAGACATTACTATGCCTTGAAGGGATGCAGCCTATGAAAAGAAGGTGCAATTGACTTGGTCATCCAGAGTTAGTTACTGGGAGAAACCTTTAAAGTAAAGGTACAATTATGTATTTTATTAGAGAAAGCTTTGTCAAGCATTAATTTTTTATATAAATTTTCTTTTGTCTTTTGTTGCTCTTTAGGAAAACCTAACGAGAGTTGTCAATCTACAACACCCACTCGACAATGCAAGATAAGAAATAAAGAGGAAGCATCAACAAAACTTGAACTCACTTTTGTTTAACCTCAGTATTTACTTTATTTTATGGCTCATTAACTCTTCTATAATGGTCATGTAGTTCCAAACAAGTAGATTCTCATATTCTTTAATTAGAAACTCATAAGGTTCTGGAGTGGTTTTATGGCACATTAACTCAAATATAATGGTCATGTGTCAAACAAAGATTTCAATGTGGTTTTCTGATGTATTAATTGCTATGTAATGGTTATAAGTGGAGGAGATCAGGTGAGTAATTTATAGAGTATGTATATAATAAAGATGACAAAATAACTGTTCCTCTTTTCAAAGACAAATTAATGCCATACTTAATACACACACAACTAATGTACACCTTTTCAGGAAGGTAACCTCCAGTCATTAAGGAAAAAAGTTATTGACATTCATAGATTTTAATTGACTTTTAGATTTTAATGATTAGTGAAGAAAAAGAATGTGATACGAGAGAGGCATAGGGAGGGATGCAAGGAGAGGGAGAGAGAGAGAGAGAGAGAGAGCGAGCGAGCAGTGGAGGGAATTAGATGCTGCTATTTAAAAAGGAAATAATGAAAGAGGTGCAGAAGTTTTAAGAAAAATGACTGATCAAACCTGACTGACGGCGAGCGCAAAGGGGAGAGACAGTGAGTGCAAGATTAAAAGAGAGTGAGTTAGTAATAAAATGCAACAAGAGAAGAGATGGCAAGGTGGAGTAGTGAATATAAATAGAAAATCTAATATAGAAATAAAATTAAAATATAAATAAGCCAATCACAAAAATGGCAACACTCAAAGAATATTTCTTTACAATGCCGAAATAAAACAAAATTTATTTATTTTATTCTGTGATCTTTTTCTCTCCACTCTTCTACTCGCTAAATAAAATTGTGCTCACGGTTGAAAAAATTTTTTTTCTTCTCTCTTAATGACATAGTGTCAACATTCTTGGAGCAATAGAATCTTTCCTCCAAGATATCTGAGAATTCCTGCCTCTACGGATTTTTTTCACTGCTCATTTAATAAAGAAAAAAAAAAAAATTTGAAATAAAAATTAAAGAATAAGATCAGACTTTTACTAATTATGCTTTCAACAACATTGATTCGATCTGTGTGTCCAATTTTCCAGTTCTTTTGACAGCACTTGATAATACGATGACCGAGCTGACAATCTTTGAAGTATAAAATGAAAAGTTGTCACAAACAAATTTCTGGGCCTGATGATTGTTTCTCAGGCCCAGTCTGTGAGGAAGACAATGACTCGAAGAAAACAATTGAATAAATAAACTATTCAAAACTATTTGAGAAAGTATGTCACAAGGAACTGTTGCAACTGCTACGTAAACTTGACATATTTGAGAAGGATATTAGAATAATCCATAATGTATACTGGCAACAAACCAGCTGCATACAGATATACCAGACTTATGATTCCGAGAGAAGTAGAAGATTCATTATTGGCAATCACAATTTTAACAAAATAAGATATGTAGATGACAGTGCTGCTAACAGGGATAGAAAGGAAACTACAAGAACTCCAACAGAAGCTACTAAAGATAAGCAAGAAGAAAGGATGAGACAGCAATTCTAAAATAGAATGCATCTTTGTTATTAAAAAAAACAAAAAAAAACACACACACAGCCAAACATGCAGCTTAAAAATTGGAGATACAAAAATTAAACAAATAAATCAAGTTAAATATCTAAAAAGTGTTTTAAAAACAAAGACTACTTAACTCTTATGTAATAACATTCACTGCCATATAGGAGGACTGATAACAAGCTCTACACAGTTGAATAAATCTATGGTGATGGAATGTAGTTCTACAGAAGGATGCTGAGAATACCATACAAAATATTTTTGTAGTGATTTTGACAGGTTTTCAGGGTAATATTCTAAGAAGAATATTAGTCTACTTTGTATTGAATCCTCTTTTAAATTAAATGTTACGAATGTTGGAGTTGTATTCTATTCTTTCTCATCTTACCTGGATTATATATATATATATATATATATATAAGCAATAGGAAAGAACAATGAGATTTATAGTTCATAGTTCTTAGCATTTATTTTTTAAAAAGTGCTCAATACAACAGTAGAGCATAATATTATAATCGTTTTTTTTTTTTTTTAAATATATTACCATCACAACACCAAAATTCCCAGTTTCAAAACTGAAACTACAATTCAAATTCAATCATAAAAATTAAACTTAAAATACAAAGTTTTGTTCCATTATCAAGCAATGCTAAGAATAACTTTTCAGAAATTGATTAATTTATAATTCCTGACAAACTTGATATTTTGAGATGTTGGGGTTAAAGAGCAGACCTTAGTTAGTTTCTGAGAAACAACATATCTAGTGTGATCATCAATTGGAACAAGGCCAGCATGCTCAAGCCCTCGGCCATGATGACTTGTGACTTTATGCTACAACAACTATCAATGGGTTCTGTCTACTCAATTTCACTCACATCGCTTGGGTCAACTCGTGGTATGGTTTTTCAGGCACTTTCCACTGGGATCAACCCCTCTAGTCCGATAAGATCAGGAAGTCTCCTTTCTGACAAATCGACCATGGTGAGATTTGAAACCAGGTCTCATTGTCAGATTGCAAACGTTCTAACCACTCGGCCATATTTTTTTTTTTTTTTAACATATTAAAAATAATACACCTTTTTATTGAATTGGTCGACATATTTATAATAGGAAGTATGTGTTTGCTGAACAATACCAACAGCATTGATATTTGGTTGGAAATTAATGAGCTTTAGTCTCAAGTCACAATGATTTATTTCTTGTTTGACCCCCTTCTCAGGAGACAATATTGAATACTTTGGGGGATCTTGCTTCAATCTGAGATTCCTGCCAGTTCACTATTGCAATAATAAACTATTGTCTGACAAACAGCTACTATAATCCCCCACCAAAATTACAAGTATGGTGAAGCACTCAATCTTATCCTAAACATAAAGTGGGTTTTAAAATGGAAGAACAGCATCATTCACAGCAGTTTTAAATAAAAATAAACAGCTTAACCCCACACCCTGGTGTTGACAATAATTCGTACCAAGTGACATTTTCTAGCAATTACCACCCATTCCATTACTAGGGCGAGCTTGACAATGCCCTGAGTAGGTTCACAGCAGTGTGAGAAAAAGAGAATCTAGGAAAATAATTTTTTTTTTTTTTGTTAGTTACTTACCTTTATTTTTAATAAAATAAACAATGAAAACAAACAAACCTTATGGGAGTCATTGTTTTGAAAGGATTTTGCCAAGTAGATAATGCCCTACTCTGGGGATGGGCTGCAGATTGGGAGACAAGGATAATAGATTCTGATTAATGGTGTCAAGGTTACGAGATATATGATTAATAATAGTTACAAGCTCCCATTTAACATTGAGTGTCATGTTCCCCCCACAACTACTGGTATTAAATAATGCAGTTTTAAGGAAAAGGTAGGCCATAATAAAGAAATACCTCATTAAGTTTTATTGTTTTCTATAAGATTACCTGGAAAATGAGTTTTTATACAGACACTATTTTCAGGTAGTCATAAGCCAAGAAACTCATTCACATTTTCTTTTTACAGGTAAAAAACATTTTATTTTGGTTTGAAAGGTCAAATTTTTACTGAATTGGCAATCAGGAGTGTGGGGGATGTATAAAGTATATGCAAAAGTTCAGTTAACAAACGCAAAAAAAAAAAAAAAAATCATGCAAACGCACGCATGCAAAAAAAAAAAAAAAAAAAAAAAATCATGCAAACAAAATCACAAAATACACAAAGCAAAAACAAAAAGCAAAAACCAGTCCCCCCCCCAAATGTTTCCTGCAGTTGTTTGCTTGGTTGGGAGGAAGGAAATCGAATACACCGTTTATAGAGCATGGAATGGGACCTCCGTACACTTCCCACCACCTCAGCTAAATACTGAAGAGGATTGGGCTCTTTAGCGTTGTTTGGTAATCAGTCTGGGAGAAGGACAATACTGCATTTAAAATCATGAATAAGATGACAGGAAACACTTAGCCTAAATGTCTAGATTTTCTTGGACATTGGCTCATTTAACTTTTGAAGAGTGTGAGTAAGTGAGAGTTATAAGTATAGAAATATGTAAATTTAAAAAAAATAATGAATTAGACATTCTGTAATTAATAGAATCATTTTTTTTCCAAAGACCTGATGAGTAAGAAATTACAAAACTGAGTTGACCTCTGATTGATAAGTGATAAGCATATATAGTACACAGAAGTAAGTAACTCCTGAAAGAGCTTACTTAAATTGACACATCAGGAAAAAAAAAAAAAAAAAAACAAAAAAAAAAAAAAAACAAGATCTCAGTGCCACAATAACAGAGCATTTATATTTATCATAATAATCTGGTGCACATCTGACCAACAATTTCTTACATGCAGTCTTCAGGCTATTGGTAATGGCCTAGTCAGTGATACATACACACAAAAAGTACCCTCTGGCAGGATACAATCCTGTATCCTCCTTTGCTGGAGAAGCCACTGTCTAACCTGGCCAACACTTTCACAAGCCAACTGGAGAGAGGAGAGCACCATTTTAAGAGTCCACTAGGGGGACAATGTTGATCATTAATGGGGAGGGGAATACATAATTATATTCATTATACATCTGGGCTATTGAAGGAATCATTAGGACATTAGTATTCATATCATGAGACCCAGGTTTGAATATCATCATGATAGCATCAAGATGTCACCTTGATGATTCATGCATGCAAAACCATGCCAGGTGTTGAGCAAAGCCTTGTAAATTAAATTGGGTAAAATGGAACAGTTTGGAAGCCGTTGAGAGGTGTACTGGCACAAAGTCAAAGTGCAATTTAAATACACTGAAGTAAAGTTGCATCTTTGTAGTGATTAAATTGTTTTTGTCTATATGAAGAAAATTATAAATAATTATTGCTCTACTATCGGTATTGAGCCCTCTTTTGAATTAATGCTGGGAACATTAGAATTTATATATTATTTTTGTTCTCATTACATTCAGAGGTATACAGGGTATCCATAAAGTTCGTATGCACTTTAAAAAAAAATTAACTTTAAAGTGCACACAAACTTTATGGACAACCTATAGATAAGTTAAGAAAAACTTGGTAATCCGTATGGGTAATCCCAAGGAGGATGAAATCCTGAGCTAATATTTTAAAGAAAAACAGACCACTTTATACCTTAAAATGGTCTTTAATATATATATATATATATATATATATATATATATGCTCCTGAAAAGTTTATTTTGGTTGAGCTCTCTGGGAAGGAAGTGTGGTTTTGTAAACAGTGACTATTACAGCTAATAATGCAAGACTCTTTGGTAAATAGAATAGGATTCACTCAGTCACTGTGTGTTTATCTAAAAATAAATACGCTTAAAATCACCTTCATCTCTGCCATGCACCAACAGCTTAGTGGTAGAATGACTGACTGATGCCAATTTAGTCAGGTTTTGATTCTAGCTAGAGGCAACCAGACATCTAGCCACACTGATGAGCTGTGATACAGCTAAACTGTCTGGATGCACACACACACCTACGTTTCATGTGCGACTAAGTTTTAGTTGGTTACCCAACTCGTTAGGAACAAGATGAAGCTATATCTTGTGCCTGATGAGTTGGGTAACTGACAAAACTTTAGTTGCACACCAAACATAGGTATACATGTATTTATTAATATATATTTCTTTGCTCTGTCTAATCACATTGAGCACTATTATGTCTACAGCACTTGACTAAATTTGGTAATTATTTATTGGCTTACCAATGTATGTATGCCAGCACGTGTATATGTAGTCACTAATATCTAGTTTTTAAATTATATATATATATATATATATATATAACTAATGAATTCTATATTTAATTGGTAAATATGTATGAGTAGTCATTAAATCAATGTCTACCAGCCTACCATATCTACTCATACACATGAAGACATGTACCGTAGTAATAAGTTATACAGGATTAAAAATTCACTAATTACTTAAACACACACACAATATATATATATATATATATATATATATAGATAAGCCAGACACCTGGAGATAGAGATGAGAAAAATAATTTGGATAAATAAAATTACTGCATTTAGATGTTCTCAATTCAAAAATACAAACTACACCCACTTCTTTAAGAAACTCTCTGCCTCCTGTTACTCACCATTTTTAAAAACAGAAATGAAATATCTTTTGAAGAAAACAATTTTTTTTGTAAAGTGAGTGGAGTTCTCTAATTATAAAACTCCCAATACAAACCAGGGTTGGTATCTTCTCTAAAAATATATAAAAATATATTCCATGAATTTCATTGGTTGGCTTTGATCATGTGATCACACAAAAATAAATATACTCTCACACACAAAGTCAGTGAAACACCAGCCATTTTTGTATGTGTAATGAAGGCAATGGTTCTACTTTTAGTCAGTAAGAAAATAATGGAACAGTTTTATGAGTTGATGATGTCATTGCGCTGGTCGTGTAGTCAGGCTTCTTTTAATTCTGAATCTCTGGTCAAACAAGTTTTAAGTTCAAAATAGTGTTGAGTGGGGGTTGGAAATATAAACAAGAAAGAAATTTTAAGTGTTGTCATTGTGCCAACCAAAAATGATATTTTAATATTTTTGTCTTAAAATGAAGGTATCCAGAATTCTCAAACCAGACATCAAAGTCTGGAAGAAGAGAGAAAAAAAAAAAAAAGAAAAAATATAATGAGGAATTTTACATTATCCTATTTTATGTAAAATCCAATTGTAGCTTTAAATTTTTTAGACTGGTTTGGTGAATATCCAGCCATTTATTATTAAAATAAATAAATAAATAAATAAATAAATAAAAAAAAAGAAAAAAAAAAAAAGGCCTACCTAGGGTAATGGTAGTTTAATCAGATTCAAAGATATCTTCTTGGGATCTCACATGTATCCTAGCAGTTGTTCCATTTTTAAAAACTTTTCTATAATCACCATCAGGTGCATTGTCACCTTCTCCTTAATCTCATCCATGGTCTGAAGTCTCCCTTTAAATCAGTATTTCTCAACCTTTTTACTCTTGTGGAACCCTTGAGATAGTTCTCGTGTTTCAGGGAACCCCTGCATAAAAATTATTATATAATTTGAAAAAATACAAGAGATTGAAGGCTTTTTTTATAATAACCAAAGAGTATAAAATTTAAAAAAAAAATTACTCAAAAATGCATTAGCCTATTTATCATTAGACCTTAAGTTGCAGAGAGGAAAACTTGAATTGTAAATGGAGGCAGTCATAGGTAATGTATTGCTTGGACCCCAAAGAATCTACTCTATTGTAGGAAATAAAACAAACACATGATTTCTAAGGAATCAATGTTCCTCCTCCACCCCACTATTCCAAATATTATTCTGTGGATACCCATGTTTGAGTAGACGTACTTCATTTTTTTTTTTTTTTTTTTTAATAAAGTGTGAATTACATTTACCAGCCTGTGCATTTGAGAGACTTAAGAAAATATGCTCTCCAACAGGATTTGAAATGGCATTCCCCTATGTTGGAGAAACCATTTCCATGGCAGTGATGCTGTCTGTAGAATATCTAAAAGGATCAGACAGTGGTTTCTTCTATGCAAGGTGGGGGAGAATGCAGGTTCAAATCCTGCTGGAGGGCATATTTATTAAGTCTCTCAAATGCACAAGCCAGTAGACTTAATTTAGCTGTTTCTGTATATATTTATACATACTTATAAAACATCCATTTTCAAGCTTTAATAAAATTTTGTACTCCTACACACCTCCACCCACACATTACATAACCTGACAGTCTTACCAAGTCATAATTGTCATTATAACTAGTTGTGACCAAAGTCTTGACCTCCAAACAGCTAATTAATTAATGATACCAGTTAAATTGGATGACTGTGAAAGGCAATGAAGCCAAAAGCATAGATAAGCACTTATTTGGAGTAGTGGAAGTAGAAATTTTGTCGTTAGCTAATTACTCATGTGGGGTCTTCGTTTATATTGAAGAACACAGTTGGGATATGAAATATCTTGTTGAATTTGAAGAAACTTAACTGCTGCAGTAGAAGAGTGCCAAGGTCAAGTGCCTCATTTATGGAGGCAGGGGTAAGCCGTTGCTCAGTGGGTGGAACAGTAGAGAAATCAACCATGAATATCCCCATCTACCCTGCTATTTAGCACAGCTGGGGGTAAATAGATTCATGCCTTTTCCAAGGGCATTAGCACAAAGTCAATGAAACAAAATTGCCAAAAATGAAATTCATTTGTTTAGTGGTATATCAACATCCTTATGGGTCATTTAGTGGCAAAACTTAATTTTCTTGGGAGCATTAGTAATTTTTTTGATAAATTACTTCTCTGGTAAATTTTTTTTTATTATTGCTGGTATTTTTTTTTCATACTTTCATAGTGTTTTGACTAGAGTTTTAGGGTTAACTATTTGCCCATAGCTGGGACCCTAACAGGTGCTACAACCCCATTTCAGTGTTGACCTGGGAACAACAGTAATTAAGAGATGGTTTCATGCTCCTCAAAACCTCCCAATCAGAGGCCTTGCTGCCAGATGTAGTTTATCATCATACACAGGACAGTCAGGAATTGGTACATACAGACAAGCAGAATAATAGTATAGAAGATGCTTCATGCAATGAATTTTTTCCCTATTTTAGATTTAAATCTAAAAGAAAAAAAACAACAACTCTCACACAGACACACACAGGTGGAAGTTCTGTATGAAAGTCAATTTTGTTTCGATGTGGAAACAAGAATTGATCTAAAAGCAAAGAAAAAAAAAAAAAAAAGAAAAAGAAAAACTAAGATACAAAAAATAAAATCTATGTTGGCTAGCTAACTCCCACTCCCTATCCCTTTATTGTTTCCAATGCACTTTATTGCCTGCGGAATTCTTTAAGGACACAATGTCCTTTTTTTCTTTTTCTCTTAATTCTTTCAAATAATTTGGTAACTGCTACAGTTTAATTTTCTACCTTATTTTTGTTTTGTTTTTTCCATTTCCTTCCTATAATGGTGTATGCTGATCTAAATTAAAATCCTATCTCCTATGTTTCTTTAGACTGACAGACAGAGTATATATATATATATATATATATACATACATATATATATGAGAGAGAGACCAACTTTCCATAGATAAGGACCAATATTTCACACTACTCCATTACACAAATTGTCTTAAGAACAAAAGGAAAATTACATTTTCCAAATATAAAGTCACTTCCAAAGTCACCATTTAAAACTGTAAGCATTTGTTCATGTGCTTTATTCCCAAACTAGCAGGGATACCTGTTATTGCCTAAGAAAAAAAAGAAACTCATGAAGAACAATATTAGTATTTCAACCCAACATTATTTAAAAGAAAGATATTAATTTGGCTCTAAATCTTTATGTAAGTGTTCGCAGGCAAAACTCAACCTACAATATGTGCCACTACACTTTATATGAGGTCTGATCAAAAAGTATCAGGACTGGTGCTATAAAAAGAAAATATTAGGTTGGTGCAAAAATAATGACATAATAAAAAAATATGTCAAAAAACGACATTACGTCGTTATTTTTGCACCAACCTAATACAACATATATCAATTCAGCATTTAATCATTTAAAAAGATTTTAAAATGGTCAGCTTTTTCCATTTCACCAAACATAGAATTCCCTTTCTCCCTGAAACCAAGTAGTCTCTCCAATATGTCTTTTCTATACTATCAAAATGGAATAGTCTATTATGAGGTATTAGCAGGGTGTAACATTCTAAGGGTGTATATATGCTAAGGGTAAGCAGAATTCTAAGATATTTATTTAGTTTCTCTTGTTCCCTAGAGAACATTGGGCTCCTTATGAAGCAGCACCTGGACGAAAGCTGACCAAACATATTAGAGATTGTATTCATCAGATATGCAAATAGGAGTTTCAGTGAGAATTTGGATTCACAAGCCATCCCCAGTCTTATGCTTTGAAGACAGTGTGATCCAGTTTGAATTCAAAGTTTCCTTCTCCTAGATTGCTTGCCACCCAAGGTTATAGCACCCAGTCTACCCTGTTATTTTATCTATAGCAGGAGGGAAAAGATGGTATTAGTGTGCAACACACCCAACTACAATTGAACTTGACTGATTCCTCAATCGAAGCCACTAATCATTTACTCAACTATGCCTCCACATATGATATTTAGAGCATATTATAGAAATATGCCACAAAGATATTTCCTTCAAATAACCCACAGTTGGCAAAGACACTGCCACCAGGCTTTGCCAGTGCAATAAAAAATCTCCCCTGGACTAGAGAGATTTAAAGTTAGAAACACTACAGGAAAGAAAAAAAAAATCCAAGCTCAGAAAGATAAAAATAAAAAAAAATAAAGCATTTATTTAATTTTAGTTTTCTGTTACAGGTCAAGAGGAGAGACAGAGAGAGAGAGGAGAGAGACACAGAAATAAAAAGAACGTTTCTGAAAAGAAAAATATCCAAAAAGAGAAAATATTAGAAAAGAAAAAAGAATTGCCATGATTTAAAATGATGAAAAGGTCATGATATTCAATTAAAGTAAATTAAACAATACATTTGCTATTAAGGTTAATGCTAATTACAAGGTTAAAAGAGTTGCTAAAATGCAAGTATTTATTTTTTTTGGTTTCAACTCATAGCCCAATTCTATGCAATTTGCTTTACCAATTAAAAGAAAGGAAAAATGTATTTAGTCCAAAATATTTCAGCTTTCTTTCTCTTCTCATCAGCCATTTCTTGGGCTAGGCAGGAGGATTTTAATTTAAATTAATATACATCATTTTCAAAATCAGCTACACAAACAAAAAAAAAAAAAAAAAAAAAAAAAGAGGATTATCCTTATACCCCCTCTGGTACCATGAGGTGTTTGAACACCTCAGAAAATGTTTTTCTTAATATTTAGCAAGTGACAAGTCAAATTTTCATGATTAGCCAAGTCACTTTCTGAATTCCAATCAAGTATCTACAAGGATCTTTCTGGTTTTAGCCAGTTGTGTGAATTACAATTTTAATTGTATATTCAAAAATTGTGGTATAAATGAAATTTTGAAACTTACAAATTAATTTCTTTAATTCTAGCCTTTAATTTTTCAAAATAAAGGCCTTTCATTTTTTTCTTTCATTTTCATTCATCCTGCAAAAACTGACAGTGTTCCACAGCACAAAGAAGGGTTAAAAAGTAAAACAGGCAACAAAGTACACTGGAAGCAAAGTGGAAGAGAAGGATTTCTAAGTCAAACTAGATTTTTTTTTTGCTGCAGAACAAAGATGGGGAAGAAAAAAGAGACAGAAAACAGTAAGAAAAAACTAAACTGTGAGCAAAAACCCAAAGAGAGATAGAGAGAGAGAGAGATAGAGAGAGAGAGAGATAGAGAGAGAGAGATAGAGAGAGATAGAGAGAGAGAGAGATAGAGAGAGAGAGAAAAAAAAAAAAAAAAAAAAAAAAACCCAAAGAAAGAGAGAAAAAAAAAAAAAACCCAAAGAAAGAGAGAAAAAAAAAAAAAACCCAAAGAAAGAGAGAAAAAAAAAAAAAACCCAAAGAAAGAGAGAAAAAAAAAAAAAACCCAAAGAAAGAGAGAAAAAAAAAAAAAACCCAAAGAAAGAGAGAAAAAAAAAAAAAACCCAAAGAAAGAGAGAAAAAAAAAAAAAACCCAAAGAAAGAGAGAAAAAAAAAAAAAACCCAAAGAAAGAGAGAAAAAAAAAAAAAACCCAAAGAAAGAGAGAAAAAAAAAAAAAACCCAAAGAAAGAGAGAAAAAAAAAAAAAACCCAAAGAAAGAGAGAAAAAAAAAAAAAACCCAAAGAAAGAGAGAAAAAAAAAAAAAACCCAAAGAAAGAGAGAAAAAAAAAAAAAACCCAAAGAAAGAGAGAAAAAAAAAAAAAACCCAAAGAAAGAGAGAAAAAAAAAAAAAACCCAAAGAAAGAGAGAGAAAAAAAAAAAACCCAAAGAAAGAGAGAAAAAAAAAAAAAACCCAAAGAAAGAGAGAAAAAAAAAAAAACCCAAAGAAAGAGAGAAAAAAAAAAAAACCCAAAGAAAGAGAGAAAAAAAAAAAAAACCCAAAGAAAGAGAGAAAAAAAAAAAACCCAAAGAAAGAGAGAAAAAAAAAAAAAACCCCAAAGAAAGAGAGAAAAAAAAAAAAAACCCCAAAGAAAGAGAGAAAAAAAAAAAAAACCCCAAAGAAAGAGAGAAAAAAAAAAAAAACCCCAAAGAAAGAGAGAAAAAAAAAAAAAAACCCCAAAGAAAGAGAGAAAAAAAAAAAAAACCCCAAAGAAAGAGAGAAAAAAAAAAAAAACCCCAAAGAAAGAGAGAAAAAAAAAAAAAACCCCAAAGAAAGAGAGAAAAAAAAAAAAAACCCAAAGAAAGAGAGAAAAAAAAAAAAAAACCCAAAGAAAGAGAGAAAAAAAAAAAAAAACCCAAAGAAAGAGAGAAAAAAAAAAAAAAACCCAAAGAAAGAGAGAAAAAAAAAAAAAAACCCAAAGAAAGAGAGAAAAAAAAAAAAAACCCAAAGAAAGAGAGAAAAAAAAAAAAAACCCAAAGAAAGAGAGAAAAAAAAAAAAACCCAAAGAAAGAGAGAAAAAAAAAAAAACCCAAAGAAAGAGAGAAAAAAAAAAAAACCCAAAGAAAGAGAGAAAAAAAAAACCCAAAGAAAGAGAGAAAAAAAAAAACCCAAAGAAAGAGAGAAAAAAAAAAAAACCCAAAGAAAGAGAGAAAAAAAAAACCCAAAGAAAGAGAGAAAAAAAAAAACCCAAAGAAAGAGAGAAAAAAAAAAACCCAAAGAGAGAAAAAAAAAAACCCAAAGAGAGAGAGAAAAAAAAACCCAAAGAAAGAGAGAAAAAAAAAACCCAAAGAAAGAGAGAAAAAAAAAACCCAAAGAAAGAGAGAAAAAAAAAACCCAAAGAAAGAGAGAAAAAAAAAACCCAAAGAAAGAGAGAAAAAAAAAACCCAAAGAAAGAGAGAAAAAAAAAACCCAAAGAAAGAGAGAAAAAAAAAACCCAAAGAAAGAGAGAAAAAAAAAACCCAAAGAAAGAGAGAAAAAAAAAACCCAAAGAAAGAGAGAAAAAAAAAACCCAAAGAAAGAGAGAAAAAAAAAACCCAAAGAAAGAGAGAAAAAAAAAACCCAAAGAAAGAGAGAAAAAAAAAACCCAAAGAAAGAGAGAAAAAAAAAAACCCAAAGAAAGAGAGAAAAAAAAAAAAAACGAAAGAGCGAGAGAGAAAAAAAACAAAAAACGAAAGCAAGAGAGAAAAAAAACCAAGAGAGAGAGAGAGAGAAAAAACCAGGAGGAAAAACCATGAAATTAATCAAATTTGCATCTTTTGTAAGTGTCTGTATTTAATAAGTGTTCACACTGGCAAAGGATATGTCAAACAAATCTTATATATACAGAAAACCCATTTTTATTAAATTTATGGAGCCTGACAGTCAACTAAAAAGAAAAAAATAATGCGTAAGAATGAATTTTTATGGTATATTAGTAAACTAGTCTATATGAAGTACTTAATGACACTAAAAACCACAACTGACCCAGAAAACTAAGAATGTAGCCTTGAAATCTGTAGTACAAAAACTTGTGTGAATTGGTCAGTTTTGGAGGAAATGTAGAGAAGGCAACAAGATTCTTCTCCCATAATAAAAATATTTTCATTTATTGTTTATTTATGAATAAAAAGGCTTAGTTTTTGTTTGTTTCTTCCTCTCTTTAATGACAAAGGAAGCTGGAGTGGCATAGATTAAAAACATTTTTGTTATGGCATGGTATTTTTGTTTACAGAAAGAGTTTAAATTTGACAAGGTTTTGTGTTCCTCTTGAAAAAGAAGTTCTTAATCAGGGAGCTACATTGCACATTCTGAAATTAATAAAATGTTCTTAAAACATTCAAAATTAGAAAAAAATGAAATTTATTTTCCAAGTGCAGGATCATTTTTATAAGCATATACTTTTTTTTTTTTTTTTTAAAATAAAAATCAAACATTTTTCATTTTTTTTTTTAATAATTTCACTCCAAGGAAGGCAATAAAGTCATTAAGATGCAAAGAATTAATATCAGAAAGCAAAAGAGTCTGAGAAAAAAGAAAAAGCATTATGAAGGAGAAAGAATAAATGAAATTCAGACAGAAGATAATGATTGACATTGTATTTAAATGCAATAACAGGAAAGCAAGAACCTGGAAAAAGAGTTCCACAAGTGAAAAGTCCAATACAAGAAACTGTTACAGTTACAATGAACAATTTCAACTTTAAAATTTTGAAACCAAACTGCCAATCAAATACTGCACTTAAATTCAGAAAATTGAAATACCAAAAAGGAAAGCTCATCAGATCACTTACCATGAAAATATTTATAGAAAAGGCACAGAAAAGCTATGTTCTGGTGGTAGGAAAATGACCAAAGCCAAGATGACAGGTCAGGACCGAGAACATTGCAAATACTTTGGATTTGTGTTAGAAAAGATGAGAAAAACTATTATTAAGGAGAGAGTAGAATGAGAAAGAATTATGAAAGATAATGATTGAAATGACATTGAAATTTTTGAAGATCAAATTTGACTTGAAAGCAAGAAACCGGAAGAGAGTTCCACAAGGAAGAAGTGCGAGAGAAGAAATTGTTAGCATAGGGCTTAGTTACAGTTAGCCATTTCAACTGTAAAATGATGAGATCTATCTGCCAATCCAGTACTAGGATTAAAGTTATAAAGTTTAGGTACCATGACAAAGTTCACCAGAACAATTACCAAAAGAGTATTTATAGAAAAGGCAAAAGGAAGCTATGTTATGGTAGTGGGAAAGGAACTGAAGCAGAGATGCCAGGTCAGGACCAATAATATTGCAGATTCTTTGAATTTTATCAGGAATTTCTAAACATATAGCAATAGCCCCAGACTAGATGTAGTAGAAATATTCAAAGCCTGGATGAATAGTAGACTTATAAATATTAAATAGGAGACATTCTGAAGAAGAAAAATTGTCTAACATGGTATAGTGAACCAACTTTCTTAGCTACAGATTTATCAATGGATTCTATATACTTTTTCCACTTCATGTCAGATGAAAATGTTAATCCAAGAAGGCACAAGCAGTCATTCTCCTGAAGGTTAACATCAGCTGTGCTGATGGAAAGAAAAAAGGATTCTCACAGATGAGTAAAAGACAGCAGTTTTGTTTCTGAGACATTAAAATTAACAAGCCACTCCTTGCAACATTTAACTAACTAGAAAGCTCTCTCCTTCATCTTTGGAAATAAAAACTGAGAAAATCTATCACTAGCATATGGGTCATCGACCTAGAATTGCAATATCAAATGCCAATAAGAATTCAGGTTCAGATACATTAATGAGGGTACAATGGATTTTTATCACAGAATCTAAGATTACAATCTGCCATCCTGGATGTCCCAGGTTGACATATTTTGTTTTGCTGAGAAATTTGATACACTCAGTGAATTTCCCATCACCATAATGTAGCTTCCATGTTCCTTTTCTATAAATACATTCATGGTAACTGTTCTGATAAACTTCCCTCTACAGTACAAAGAAATTATGAATTTAAGCACAGTACTAGATTGATAGCAAGGTCTCAGTTTACAGTTGAAATGTTTAAATGTAAACATAACTTTGGTTTGGTTTGGTTTGTCTTACAGCATATCAACCTCAATGGGGTATTTAATGCTGACAAGATTTTAATTGCTGGTAATATTTTTTTTTTTTTTTTTTCCATCAAAAATATATTGCTGGTAATAATTATTTACAAAAATTAATTGCTGGTAATAATTTTTCCTCAAAAAATTAATTGCTGGTAATAAAACCAATTTTTACACTTTCATAGTGTTTTGACCCCAGTTTGGGAGTTAACTATTTGCCCATAGCTGGGACCCTAACAGGTGCTACCACCCCGGGTCAGGTTAGACCTGGGAGAAACAGCAATTGAGGTGGTTCTACACTCCTCAAAACCTGATCAAAGGACTTGCTGTTGGATGTAGTTTATTGTCTTACCCAGGACGCAGATGTAGCTTATCGTCTTACCCAGGATGCCAGTAATTTTGATACTCACAGTTTCTTCTCTTGCACTTCTCACTTGTGGAACCCACTTTCAGCTTATTGCTTCCCAGTTAACTTCCATCTTGAAAAATTTTTATGCAATGTCAATTGGTATCTTATCTTAATTCCTGTTCTTTTATTGTTCTCTCTTAATAGTGTTTTTTTTTTTTTAACATTCTTTCACAGTCAATAACTCCTTGTGGCTTTATTGGGATGAAATGCTTAAAGGAAAAAAAAAAACCTGTTAGAATTAAAGCCTAGATTCAGAAGAGAACACCCATGTCCTGCAACTCATTAGGGTTTTAGGGGCACCACATGTACTGCAGTTGTAGCAGCAATGGTGTGTCTTCGGCAAGAGAGTTCAATAGAGACCAACCCCTTTCAGGATGCATCCAAATTCAGTTTTCATTCTCTCCAAATGGTTGCTGCCTCGAGGCAAGAAATCGCTCAGCCTTGTTATTTCAACCCACAGCAGTGGAAAGAAAAAGTAATTTTATTTAAAGAAATTCAATCCTTTAAAAGACTAAACTCAGATTTCAGAGACCATTCCTTTTTAGCTGAAGAGGAAAAATGTACTTTGTGACCTTCATTGATAGGTATAGCCACTTCCCAATTTCTTTCCTCCTCCATGACTTGCTGGAGTCAATTATTCTGATTTGGGATGCTGAATTAGGTGCCCTCAGACTTACATTCCTGTCAAGAATTCAAGGTTTTTCTAACATAAATGAATAGCCACTCCATCTTCTTGTACTCCCAGTTTCCACTGACATGAAATGGAATGATTATATTGAATCAATTGTGAAGTCTGCAAGGAATTGGCTAGACAATTTTTCTCAGCAAAATGTTGCCATAATTGGTCTAGTGCTTCTGTTTTATATATATATATATATATATGAGAGAGAGATTATTGACAAATTCAAAGAATCTGCAATGTTATTGGTCCTGACCTGGCATTTTGGATTCAGTCACTTTCCCATCAATATAACAAACTTCCCTTTGCCTTTTCTATAAATATTTTCACAGTAATTATTTTGATGAGGTTTCTTTGTTGGTACCTCCTGGACTTCATGAAGTGCAGTAGTTGATTGGCAATTAGATCTCATAATTTCACTGCTGAAATTGCTAGTTGTAACCATAAGTTACATACTAATTGTTTTTTCTCATATCCTCTTGCTTGTGAAACTTTTTCTGGCCTCCTGCTTTCCTATCAACTATGATATTCAAAAATTTAAATATGTCAGTCATAATCTTTCTCCTTTAATACTGTCTTTTGTTTTTCTTATTTTGTCAGAATTTTAATTCACTCTCAGTAATAGGTAAGTATAGTGATAGTGAAAGTTGCCTTTCAAAAGCTAAGCAAAGTATTAAGAAATAGAAAAATTTTATTAGAAACAAAGAAAAGAGTACTGAACTGTTATATAATATCAGTCCATATATATAATGATGAATGCTGGAAAAGGTCTTCACAGATGAACAAGAGTCTTGAAGCAACAGAAATGTGGTTCTACAGAAGGATGCTGAGAATAACATGGATTGAACATGTGAGCAAGTTTTAGAGAAAATAGAAACAAAAAGGACACTTATAGAAAAAGAGTTGAAATTTCAGTCACAAAATGAGGAAAGAGGGCTTGGAGAATTTGATGTGCACAGGACAAATTAAAAGGTGAGAGAGAAGAAAACAATGCATAATCTACTTAGTGAGCTTGAGTAGATGGATGGCAGAAGAAGGAGAGATAGCAAAAAGACTATTAAGAGCTACAAATGAGATGAAACTACGTATACAGGATATGGATACAGGTTAGATTCCAGTTGCAAGATGCATATTTTCTATGAAATTTCTCAGACATTCAGGCCAGTAAATGTTGTTAATATTGTTTATTATAAACAGAGCATTTACTTAAATATTTATGTCTATATAAATAACGTATAACAATATATTAAAATGCCATATCAATCCATTTACGGAGTATCTGAAGGCAAAACATTTGGATTGTAGAATAATTTTTTTTTGTTTTTACAAGTGAATAATATTGGTTTTTGATAGAAGTTCTATTTAACCCATAGCTGAGGGGGAGACGGATTCATGTCTTTCTCAAGGGTATTTGTACATAAGTGAATTGAGGGGAAAAAATGTATGACAAAGTAAAAAAAGTCTGTGCGATGACTTTCATCCTTTAGGACTTCAGACTAGTTTTGTTACAGCGTTATGATTACATATACGCACAAACAAGGGATGCTGGGAATTAACTTTTGTTTGGCAGGGAGAGGAATATAATCTAGCCGATTTCATTTAGCTTCTTTTTGTCTGCTAGGAATAGTGAAATGCAAGAACCAGGACACAAATTTATTATGGCTGATCTTGCATCATACATCCCCAACCCAATACTATTTTTGATATATAAAAATTTATATATCATTATTTCACATAAGTGAATGTAATATAAACCCAAATCAGCAAGTACTTGAGAAAAGCCTGAAGACACAACAACCAAAACATTGTAATAAAGATAAAAACAATGGTCCACATGTAAAAAAACAAACTAAAATATCTGTTTATTGGTTTTTTTTTTTGTTTAAACTGTTTTTTCATTTCAATTTTTGGCATGCATATTTTTTTCTTCTTTTAACATTTATTTTTCTTATAAATTATTCGACAGCCCTCAGGAGGATCCGAGTAACTTATTTGGGTCATGACTGTTTAGGAACCAACGTCTTCTGTAAATTTGACAGGCTAATGGTTCTGTCAGGGAATCACCCCAAGCATGACTTGTCATGTCATCCACATTCTAACAGCTCTTTTTATTTCAGGTTTTATTTCAAGATAGGATAGAGGAAGTAAATACGTTTATTTATAAGTAAGAAAACACATTTTATTTATCTCAGCTGAAGCACAAATCAGTAAAGAGCAAAGATTGCGTATCTTAAATAGCCGCAAGTTGACAAGGCTTTCAAGGCTTTGAAATTTCTTGTCAAGATGTCATGTTTATTGATTTGTTGTCTTGATTGAAGCATCACCTGAAACATTTCGTTTCAAAAGGATACAAACACAACGACAATGGCTATAAGCAACCATTACCACATAATTCACAAGATGAGAAATAGTAGTTTAAAAGGTTTTAAAACTCTGGTGAAATGAAGTACTAATGGGTAGAGTATTAGATTGGAAGTTGAAAGGTCAATCTAGAGTAGTCATTGACAATCTATTTCTAACGAGGTACATTACATCATAAAATGGGTTGTGCTACTATATAAAAAAAAAAAAAAAAAAAAAAAAAATACTTCAACTACATATTACCGGAAAAACCAGATGAAATCGGGTTCGAAGACAAAGTGCGCATTCTGATGAAAATCTTTAGTGACAAGAGCTCTGTTTAATGCTTGTTGGAGATGCATGAATCTAATCAAGAAAGAGAACGAAGATTTTGTCATGTATGTTGGTACCGTCAAAGAATGTGATAATTTTTCATTAAAAAGATACCAGAGACCCCCCCCCCTAAAAAAGACCATGCGCATCTGCCATAAAAGTCCATTTTCTTTTCTTTGGAGAAAATATTCCTTTTTTAATAAAAATAATACCAAAATTTTGGCATAATACAGGTTGGGGCAGAAATACCTCCCACATAGTCATAAGATATTAACTAGATGAAGACAGCATTGTCATTAATGTCTTACCGTTATGTGGGAGCTATTTCTACCTCACACTATTCTCACTGATGACAAGTGTGATTAACAGAAATTGTCTCTGCATGTGATTTTTCTAATTTATTCATTTGATGATGCAAAATAATTTTTTTTTTTTATGTGAAACTCTGGTGAAATGAAACACTGATGGTTAGAGTATTAGATTGGAAGCTGAAAGGACTATACAGAGCAGACAAGAAAATTGCATCCCATCACAATATGCAGCCCATTTGGTCTTCTGAATAACACACCTAATTTAATGAAGAAAAACAAACAAAAACACATATTTTGTTTGATAAATGTTTTTTTTGCAAGAATATACAGTAAAACTTTTACCTCCTATACTTTCCAACTGAGGTTTACTAGTTTCTGCTCAACCATTGTGTAACAGAATCCAATGACATGTCAGTAAGGTGTTGGATGCTGGAAACCTGAAGATGACTTAAAATTGTTTCTGCTACCATGCCAAACAAGAACATGTCCTTCCTTCCTTGCATTCTTCTGATTTGCATTGCTGCAGATAAAATGGTTCTTCTATTAGACATTATGCAGTTGATCCTGCCCATTGCTGGGTGGGGGAAAAGATGCAATTACCCCAAGGATAAGTCCACAGATTTTTTTTATCTACTTTTTGTTCTCTTCACCCAACTACATCATCTTCCACATATTGGCATCAAATGTAGAATACTCACCCACACAACCATCAACAACTATTTCGATCATTAAGGAGCCTTGGAGAAGATGTGGGTGGACAAACCTTAACAAGTGGAAGGTCATCAGAAACAGACATTTAAATTGTGGTCAGAGCCAGGCAGTTTATATGAACTGAAACTAGAATTATGTAGCCTAAGGTGGGTGAGGTGTGTGTGTGTGTGGGGGGGGATGGAATGGTAACTCATTCTGATCATATAGAAGCAACCAATTTTCATGGGATTCTATCACTTACCCCATAAAGTAGTGTTAAAAAATATTGAAACATTTTTTTTTAATGTTTGTTTCAACAATTTGTTAAAAATATGGAAAAAAAGCATGCAAAAAATAGTATGGTAACTGAGGAATTTTAAATAGCAGAATTTAACTTCATTATCAACAGTGACACCAAACAGAGAGTGAATGCACAAGGGGGCGAGGGGAGAAAAGAAAGGGGGCAGCACTCTTTCTCTCTTTGAGTGTTGCCTGCCACTATAGGAAGCGGCACTCCAAGCGAGAAAGTGGGAAGGCAGCACTCAAGGAGAGAAAAAGCGGTTGGGGGGGGCAGTCAAGGAGAGAAAAAGCGGTGGGGGGGGGTCACCCAAGGAGAGAAAGCGATGGTGGAGGGGCACAAGGAGAGAAAAAGCGGTGGGGGGGGGTCACTCAAGGAGAGAAAAAGCAGTTTCACCCAAGGACAGAAAAAGCGGTGGGTGTGTGTGGGGGGTACTCAAAGAAAAAGCGGTGGGGGGAGGCGGCACTCAAGGAGAGAAAAAGCGGTGGGGGGAGGCGGCACTCAAGGAGAGAAAAAGCGGTGGGGGGAGGCGGCACTCAAGGAGAGAAAAAGCGGTGGGGGGAGGCGGCACTCAAGGAGAGAAAAAGCGGTGGGGGGAGGCGGCACTCAAGGAGAGAAAAAGCGGTGGGGGGAGGCGGCACTCAAGGAGAGAAAAAGCGGTGGGGGGAGGCGGCACTCAAGGAGAGAAAAAGCGGTGGGGGTAGGCGGCACTCAAGGAGAGAAAAAGCGGTGGGGGTAGGCGGCACTCAAGGCGAGAAAAAGCGGTGGGGGGACGCGGCACTCAAGGAGAGAAAAAGAGTGAGGATGGGCAAGGCAAAAAAATGCAACAAAACAAAAGACTGGGACTGGGGTTCAGACAAGGAGAGAATAAGCAGATGTGCAAAAAAAAAAAAAAAAAAAAAAAAAAATAAGTCATCTTTTTCTGGCATTTCATATTACTGAAAAGGCCTGTATTAATATAGTCATTATCATCATCTAGGTACTAAAAGAAATGATTTACTAAGCATAGCTTAGTTGGGGTACAAGGTCAAAAATATGGGGTACCCAATGAGGATTGAACTCGCTATTCTGTTGTAATTGATCTAGTGAGTACTAAAAGAATCCAACATTCTAGGTTAGGCCAATTGAGGTGAAAGAGATGTAACCTCAATATCGTAATCATTCATGCACAATGAGTTAATAAAAGTGAAAGTTCACCTGGAAGATTTTATATGCTGTTGATAATTGAGAAGGAATTTTTTAATTTTTTTTTTTTTTTTTTTTTTAAAAGATTTTTGCAACTAAATATTCCAAAAATACCTTTTCACAGAAGAATCATTGCTTTAGTCTTTTGCAGAGTAAAACGTTACTATGACAACCAGAAACTGAAGTTTCCATAAATGTAAGAAAAAAATAAAAATAAAAAAAAAAATAAAATAAATAACCAAATTATTTCTCTTCACTTCACCATTACCTTTATCCAATACCATCATACCATTTCCTCTCCAAAATAAATCGCTGCTTCTCTTGCTATTTAACCTCCCCTCCCAACCCATTTTTTCCGGTCTTGTTGGAAAAAAATCCATACATGGATCAAGTGCTAGAGTGATTTCTATTTAATTTAATATCTGAATTTTTTTTCTTTCTTTCACTTCTCCACCATCACTTTTCTAGCTGTTTTCAGGTGAGTTGCGTTTCAAACAAAAATTCTCAAAGACTCCAAGATAAACAGGAACGTTACTTAAATATTGCACTTCATTTTGGCATATATTTAAAGAATTTTTCAAATATTTCATCTTTTGGGCATTTTTATGAAATTTTTATTTATTTTTTTGACTTCTCAATGGAAACACCAAAAGAGAAAGGTTGAGATCAGACACTTTCAGTTATTTAGTAAGCAAGCTTGACAAGGCTACAAATAAGAGCTACACAGGAAAACTGAACTAACTTCACAAAAATAATATATGAAAAACAACAAAAAAAAAAAAAAAAAAAAGGCCTCTTAACTAGATTCATAATCAGGCACCTATACACACACAAAAAAGTAAATGCTGATTTTCAAAGCAGGAAAATCTCCCTAGTTCATTATGCCTTGTGCCAGACAAAGCAAAGCCTCATAAAATAGAAAGATATTTAAAGAAGGAAAAAAAAAAAAAAAAAAAAAAATTCCGTTTCTTTGTTCTCTCAGCAGGGTTATTACAATTTCAATCCTATCATTAAAATAAAACCTAACAAAAAGAACTTTACTGCCTTATTTCAAAATGGTATTATGCTGTGCTGACAGCACTTTTTTTTTTTTTTAATACAACAAAGACTAGATCCACTTAAATATAAAATTAAAAAAAAAAAAAAAAAAAAGAATATTATTTCAAAATGATGTGTAGGTAGCATAATGGACATTGGTGCTTCTAAAAGTGGAATTCAAATTAAAGAATTCAAATTCTATGTAACCTGGAACCTTGACTTCAGTCACTTTCTCAATGTGATGTGGCTTCCCAGTCTTTTCTAAAAATATTTTCATTGCAACTGCACTGATGAACTTTTCCCCAAACTACATGAATTCAAGTGTACTAGATTGGCATTTAGGTCCCACCCTTTTACTTTTGAAATACAGTGTAACCCGGATATAAGAGACCCTGATATAAGAGAAACCCGGATATAAGATTTTCTCTGGTCCCAAATTAGAGCATGTGTTAATGTATATAAATTAGACCAAACCCTGATATAAGAGAAACCCGGATATAAGAGACTTCTTCTCTGGTCCAGACAACTCTTATATCCAGGTTACACTGTAGCTAAATGCAGCTGCCATTTCTACTCCAACAGTAGTTCTCACATTTCCTACCTATGGAATTTTTTTTTTGCTACCCTGATAATCTTCAAAATTTAAATGCAACATCAATCACTTCTTGAACCATGTTCATCCTCTCTATTCTCGGTATTTTCTTTTACTTTTATTCCCTGTAATCCCCTCGAGTATTGGTGACATTCCTACCTTGCTTGGGGGTAAAAGGATTTTAAAAAAATAAAATAAAATAAAAATAAATAACTCTGCATTCACTTTAGTACAAATGTCCTTGGGAAAGGGTATAGATCAATCTTCTCTTCTCCCAGCTATAACAAAAATAAAAGGGTAGACTGGACTCTCTAGCCATAGTTGGTAATGAGTCTACAAGGACAACTAATTTCAAACTGTTAAGGCAACAGGAACAACTACCTTTCAAAAGAACTCCTGGCAATTCACATAAAATGGAATCTGTGAAAGGACAGGATTGTTCTGGCAAGAGATGGCATTTTTAAAACTCATGCAAGAATGTCTGAAACTTTATATATTTCTATTTTAAGAAAAGGCCAACAACAAGCCACCAGCATAATCATTTACAAAGTTTAAATCCACCAAAATATATGATTACATTTGGATGAGAATCTGATATTAGGTTGGTGCAAAAATAATGTCGTTTTCTCACAAATGTTACTATGTGAGAAAACGACATTATTTTTGCACCAACCTAATGGCAAAGATGCAAGATAATTTGGAGAAAAAAAATTATTTTGATATGTTTCACCAATCAGTGTCATCTGAAAAATTTACTTCAGTAAATATATTGAATTACATATTGAAATAAAAATCTGTTTTCTGATATTGCCTGATCAGTGAAACATGTCAAAAACAAGTTTTTTTTAACCAACTTGTCTTGTATAATTGCCATATATATATATATATAGATATGTGTATCTAAAGAATTAATGGATTTTATTTTTTTAATCCAGCATATTTTATTACTTCAAATATTATTTTTAGAGGATATCATATTTGAGTAGACACTCCAGTTTATTTCAGTTTTTATTTCATCTACTGTCCAGAGAGAGAGAGAGAGAAAGAGAAATAATAATAAAAAAATAAAATCCTCCTTTGCAGATGTAGCGAACATCTGATCAGGTATGCTTTAACCTCTCAGCTATGAAGATCTCCACAATTAAGCCAGGTTCTATTTGTCTATTTTAGGAAAATCTATGGCAAAGAGGGAAAGAGTTTTCATCCGACAGATTTTTACACTGATGCATGATATGCACCGAAATTTTAATCTTTTAAATTAAAAATTTTTTTAAGTTTAAAATTTCAGTGTTCATTTGTGCAACATAAACAGCATTTTCGTCTGATGTAACCCCAAGAGACGAAATGTGCCACCTGAAAAAAAGTTTTTCTACTTGTCAGATTTTCCTATAATTGTTCTGGTATGTTTTGTTGAGTATGACAGACAAGGAAAAAAAAAATGATCATCATTTTAAATTTTTTTTGGGGGGTGGGGTGCCTACTATCATATTGTACTATCATAAAATATGCATCGCACAAATCTTAAGAAAAAAAATCTGTGAAAAATTACCAACAAACCCCTTGAAAATATCTAAATGGTTAGTGATTGATTGATTTTGTTTGCCAACATATATATGGGTTATTTAATGCTGAAATCTAAATGTAACTGTATGCCTTCATCTACAGATAAAATTGGGAAACTTGACTATAAATGTGTATTGTGGGAAACTTTATTCATCCTGGGTATGATGATAAAGTACATCTGACAGCAGGGCCTCTGATCAGGAGGTTTTGAGGGAGCATGAAACCACCTCTTAATTGCTGGTGTTGCTAGGTCCACCCTGACCTGGATTGGTGACACCTGTAGGGGTCCCCAGGTATGAGCAAATAGTTAACTAGAATTCAGACTTGGCTCTCTGATTCCTTAATCAGAGCCACTATCTATTGTTCCACTGTGCCTCCTTGGGTAAATACCGAGTTCATTAAAGCTTACTGTTATGCAAAAATAATGTCGTTTTTCTCACATATGTGAGAAAACAACATTATTTTTGCACCAACCTAATCTCAAATAATTCTACTACAATTTAATGAACTCTTGTTAACCATTCTGATAAGGACTAATTTACTTGGTCTATAGCAAGTTTCTCTGGACAAACACATTTGATGCCAAACTGGGATATTGTCACTGGAGAATATCTTTCATAAACTTCTTGAGAACATACTATCTCACCAAATAAGTATTTTGCAGACATCTTCCTACAAAGGGGTTTTAGTAATACTGGACAAGATCTACATTAAAAAGGAAAATGAAATGGTTTCTAGGCATTGGCTGCAAGGCGTCAACTACTCTCAGATTCCATTGATGGATTTTATTAAGCCTTAATAAAACTAAGGACTGTTTTTTTTCTGCAGTAATTTGCCATTTTTTTCTGCGGTAGACCAGTTGCCATACAAGGCTATAGAATGCAGTCTGTCATGCTATTTACTCATAGCTAGGGGAGAAGAGGATTCATACCTTTCCCAAGGGCATTAGAACATAAGTGAATGTAATGGATTCAAGTGGAATTTGAACTTGGCTCTCTGATTCCTCAATCCGAGCCACTATCCATTAATCCACTGTGCCTCTTTGGGTAAATACAGCAATACTGGACAGGATCTACATTAAAAAGAAAAATGAAAGTCTCTAGGCACTGGCTGCAAGGTGTCAAATATCTTCAGATTCCATTGATGGATTTTATTAAGCCTTAATAAAACTAAGGACTGTTCATTTTCTTTGGTATCAGTGAAACAATATCAAGCCAAATTGAGATGAGATGCCTTCATAAACAGGCTAAAGTCTATGGATATCTGACAAAGAATACTCAAAAAGAGCAACTTAACATTACAGCAGGCCTATCATCAGGAAAGAGTACTAGATTTAGCAGAACATAATGCTAAAAATTATGATATAGTTGCAGTAATATCAGAGACCTCTCCCCCTATTTTGGTTCACCCATCATATGAAAAACGAGATTCTCTAAAAACAGCCTTAAAAATTTTTTTTTTCAGCAGGGACAAGAGACACACAAGGTCATTATGCCCTTATTGAAGGGACAAATGTTATACATGTGGAAAGCAAGAACAGTGCATTAAAGTTTGTAAAAGTAATGAGAGTGAAACAGTATCTTGTTTGTCATCATTGGATACACTTGGCTGCTTAACAACAACAACAACAATAAAAAGCATAGCTAATGAAAAGCCACTGAAAGCACTGATTGACCTGGAGAGCATAGAAAACTTCCTTAAAGCAAATGTTGTGAAAGTAAATTTGTGAAAAATTTACCCCTACCTAAAAGTGGTGATGGCTAGCTCATCTCTTTTCATACTAAAACTTGGATGATCTACAAGTGTAAAATCTAGAAATACCCTTTGGGAGGTTCTAGGCCACCCTTTAAAGCCTAACAGATGTTAGAATGCCTTACCCAGTTATCTTAAACAATTTAACACCAGATTGTAAACTCGTAGCTACTAAATCTAGACACACAAGAGGAGGATAAATTATTTATCCAAAGTGAAGTTATTCATAAGTCAAAGGAAGAGCATAATCAAACCCAATTTGCCACAGAGAGCCCAAGCCTTCATAGTCTTTGCTGAGAGAGAGAGAAAAAAAACCGAAACAAATGGTAATCGGCTATTTCAAAACTATAAACCAGTTTTACTTTGCTGGATGTCTATTCTCTGCCAAGAACAGACGATATGGTAGAAAAAAAAGCCAAAAAATGGTCTATTTAGTACTTTGGACCTTAAAAGTGTCTACCACCAGATAGGCTATAAGATCCAGCGATAAACCCCATATGGCCTTCGAGGTATCTTGTTCAAGGCCAGCAGCAGGCTCTATCAATTTTGCAGAATACCATTTAATGTAACTAACAGGGTAGCTAGCTTTCAATGAGTGATAGGTCAGGTAATATCAAAAGAGAACCTGCAAGGCACCCATGCTTATATTGATAATGTAACTATATGTGGGGGGAAAAAAAAAAAAAAAAAAAAAAAAAAAAAAAAAAAAAAAAATATATCTAGCAGAACATGACAAATCTTAAGTTATTCATGGTGGTTCATAAAAAATACAAGACAAATGTTATTTACAATATTCGAACTGTTATCCTCATCTTCATTGCCATATTCGCAACGTTTCAGCTGTTGTATGCTCCAGCCTTCTTCAGAGGATTGTCCTCAAGGACATATGGCCCAATGGATAAAGCATTGGTTAGATTCAATGACTGGACACAAATAGTTGCGAGTTCAATACCAGGCTACAGCAGTAGTGAACCACAATACTTGGAAAGTTGAATTAAAGGGAAATAACAGAGACATCTGGAAGAGGCACAGCATGTGGAACTAGAATGATCTAACCCCGTGGATGAAAAAAGGTTCGGTTCAAAATTTCAATCACCTGAAGAAAGCCAGAGTGTACAACAGCCAAAACAGTGTGAATATAGCAATGAAGATGCGGATAATAGTCTGAATAATGTAAATAATCATAATACCTCATCTCAGAGATATAGAAAGACAAATGTCATTTTAGATACTTAAAAAAAAAAAGTTATAACTACCTGGGTACATAATCAGTAAAATAAAACCTCAATACAGAATGTCCGATTCCATTACTCAGCTTATCAGTCCCCAAAAATTTACCCACTATGCCGTGCATTAGAAATGTTCACACACTATACCCATTGGATATAGTCTTTCTCAGACAAAATCCAGTCTCTAACAATAGTATCAAAATTCCTATTTCTTCTATAGCAAAGAAAGTGTTTAACAAGTTAAAGAGGGACATAAAAAAAGCCATTACCACGCCCAATCATACACTACCTCCAGTAGTAGAGAGAGAAGTCTTAAAGAAGCAGCTATGGTGCATTCTAAGTTAGTTGGGAAGGCCCATGACCTTCCACGACAGAACCCTGTCTAAATCAGAACGTAGGCATTCTGCAATAAAGAAGCCTATGCTATTGTCAAATCATTGAGAAAATGGAGGCAGTATTTAATCAGGAAACATTTTAAACTAATTACAGACCAAAAATCAGTCTCATTAATGTTTAACCTGAAAACGACAAGTGAACTTAAAAATAAGATAGCCAAGTGTAGGATGGAACTCTCATGTTACTTGTTTGATGTGGCATAACCCCCCACCCACCAGTAATGAAAATGCAGCTGTGGATGCCCTCTCTTGTCTACATAACTCAGCTGTTTGCATAGAAGAGTTAAAGAAACTACATAAAAAGTAGTACTAAAATTTTAAATGGTTCAGCAACAGATAAAGGCAGACCACTGTATGTGTGATATATACTTATGTTCAGTGTTACATGTCTTTCAGTATTTTTAAAAATGTTTTTGTATAGAGTTATCTCCCCTTTTGTTTTGGGGACAAAGACAACATTAAGAAAGTGTAAAGATTAACTCCATAAAAGGATGTCTTATGGCCATATCACATTGAAACATCAGTTCTCATGTGATCACTGAAGTTAAGCAACATCAAATCATAGCCAGTACCTAGATGGGTGACTGCTTTGGAATACCAGGTGCTGTACTCTGATGTGTGGTTTGGGGTCATGCAATTGGAAAATTGTTTGGTTGAGAGCCTGGAATTGGAAAATTGGCGGGCCAAGAAAAAGACCTGCTGCGGTAATGGGAGACATCTTGTGGGAGCAGGTGGGAGAGAGAGAGATAAAGGGGAAGAGTGTTGCAAACAGCAAAGAATCAAAACAGCCTATAGCACAGAACAGAATGCACCCTTGAAAACAAAAGTGGTGGGGGAGTGGGTGTGTGACCTCTTACCATCAGCATACATCTCCAAAACAACTGCACAATCTTAATGGTCCCAAGATACTGTATGAAGCAAATGGCACATTTGAAAAAAAATAAAAATAAAAAAATAACCCCATCATATAAATCCTACTTACCCTGTGTAAGAGATGGATAAAGTTTCAAGTCGTTAAAAGCATCCCGGACACTGTTTAATGGAACACAATCTCCTTTTGTGTATTTCTGATATATTGACCATAATTTTCTGCAAAGAAAAAAGGAAAAGGTTATTGGTTTTATCAAAATATTTTGTTCTATACAGCAGGGGTCACCAAACTATGGCCCATGGGCTGGATCTGGACCTAGATGTCGGTTCAGACAGCCCGCCACTTCACTGTGCCACAAATGAGCTAAAATATAATTATTTATATGAGATTATCAATAGATTGTAGTTAAACTTAATGTGTAGAAAAAATTAAAATAAATGTAAGTAAAAATGCCAAAATTTGGCCAATCTGATTTTTGCATCTGACAATATAAGTTTTAGGAAAAAAAAATCAATGAAATAAAAAATTTAGCAACTTGATATCTGTGCATTTTTGTTTAAATGCCTGCAATGAAATTTCTAAGAAAAGTGGTTACAAACTTGCTGTAGCAATTATTGCATTGCTATGTTTAAATTGGTTTGAAAAGTGCCGTATATAAAAAGAATTGACTTCAGCAAATTATGTCATATATTTTGCCTGAACTTATATCTAAAGTATGTAAAGTAAACATGTAATGAGGTTGACTGATGAACATTTGAAAGCATTTCTCTTGGTTGAATGCAGCAATACCAAAACAAATATTAATTATATTTTAAAAAGGTAAACACCAGTTTCACAAATCTCACTAACCTTTTGTGCTGCTTAGTTTTGAGAGATTCAGATATGTGCACACTTGGTGTGATATAAATATTTTATTACTATTGTCACATTCTTGGATAACTTTTTTTAATAAATAAGTATGTTTGTTGTCTTTATTTTTTGTACATTCAGTGTATTGAACAAAATGGTTATCTGGTCTATGCTTGTCATTCTCTCAGTTATCTGGCCCTCTGTGAAAAAAGTTTGGTGACCCTTGCTATACAGAATGGGTAAATTGTTGCCATTTTGTTTTTAATTTTGCACATGTGCATTGTTTTTGTCAACTGCACAGTATAGTAGGGTCTTTTGGGCACAGTATAGTAGGCACTTTTGGACTCTGCACCATGCCACACAAGCAGGAGAACCGAGTTTGGTTGTCACACTTCTGCAACCACATCACCCCTTACATCTGGCCACCCAACTCTCCAGACTGCAACCACCTTGATTATTATGTGTGGGGTCAGTTGAGCAAGAAATCAACAAAACTCCTTTTAATACTAAAGATAAACTGAAGGTAAGGATTATGGCAGCATTCACCAATTTGAACAAGGAGACCGTCCAGAAGATTTGAAGGAGACCCTGAAGTTGTCTGTAGGCTGAAGCCAGTGGCTATTTTATTGGATAAATTTACTTTTTAGCATAAAGATATTTTTGTGTAATTTTGGCAAATATATATCTGTTAAAATGAGATGCTGTGTAATTTTTGTAATTTTGATGACAATCCATCACACACTATATAATATTCATATTTTAGCAGTAATACATGAATTCATTTTCTTTATTTTCACTATGCAACACACTGACTACAAAAATTGTCTCACACCAATACAGCATTGAAAGTAACCAAATTCAGTTTATCAAATTCAACAAAAAAGAAAAAAGGGCAAATGTTACTGTATTTTTCCTTACTCATACCTGTTTATGACCTTCACCTTGGACTAAAACAGCATTTAATGTGTAGGCTAATACAAATTCTTATACAAGGCTGATGAGAAATGTACCCTTTCTATCCTCTAAGTACATCTTAGAATTAACATTTTGCATTTAATGTTTTCTGGTTCCAAGAATGCGGAAAGTTATGTACTTCCACAATTATTGTTCACATACGAAATGTTGAAAAGAAAAAAAAAATTGGTTTTTGTATTTAATGTCACAATGAGTATATAAAAAAACCCAAACTTAGTATTCTTGTCGACTTGTTTATTATTTTTTGACTAGTCTTTCATCTTATTTCTCTTGCTTCTTTACATCTAGTAGTAGTAGTATTAGTGTGAATTTCACCGATGCAGCATTGGAAATATAGTATTTTACTAATGCAGCAATAATAAAAAAAATTTTTTTAAATAACCAAAGAAAACATAGAAAAAAGTTAAAGGCTTCTTGCATGCACTAAGAGTCGTCTAAAATCTGTCTGCCAATTCATACATCTCATGCCTGTGCTATCTTTGTTAGAAAGGAACAATTAATAGATTTTTTATTTTTATTTATTTTTATTTTTTTTTACAGTTTATCAACCAATTGTAGGTTATTTAAAGTTCAATCATATTTTGCAGTGTAATTTCTTTTTGAGAGTGAACATTTTATTCATTTTTACAGAATAACAATAACTTTTTTCAAATAAAATTCTTACTTCTCCAGGTTGGTTTCCATTTAGAATTTTCCTTAGCTTAAACTGGCTAATAATCAAGACTATAGGGCCCAGTCTATATTGCTATTTAGCCATAGATGGGGGGGATGGAGATAATCTATCTTTCCCAAAGGTATTTATACACAAGTCAAAATAATGAAGCTGTTTGGAATTCAAACAGATTTCTCATTCCAAGATGCTATCCTGTTCCAGAGTCAATGATATAAAAACTAAATCACAGCTATTAATATTTGACGTCTTTCATCTGGTCTCTCATCTGTGTTCTTTATTTCCTTTTTAAACTGAAATCTGGATAATAATGCGTCCCAGCAGATAAAAGCAGTGGTTGAATCTAGTGGCTTGACCCAAATAATTGAGAGTTCAATACCTGGGTACATCTGAGGAAAACAAAAACTTGGAGAGTTAAGTAATACAGAGATATCTGAAAGAGGCATGGTATGTGGAAGTAGAACAATCTACGCTGGGGGACGAAAAGGATACAGTTTGAAATTTAAATCACCTGAAGAAGGCCAGAGCATACAACGGCTGAAATGTTGTGAATATGGCAATGAAGATGAGAACAGTCTGAAAAATGTAAATAGTTAAACAAATTAGGAGTTTCTAAGAATAGGAACTACAGACAATCAGAAAGGAGCTAAAATTCCTGGGACATAATGAGGAAAGAAGGCTTGGAGAATTGAACACTCACTGGAGATATAAAAAGCAAAAGAAAGGTAATATCTTCCATCTTGTAGAGTCTGGCATCTACACTTTCTTCTCAGTGATAGCCAGAAACCACAGAGCCATATATTAACTCTTGGGGTAGGAAATAGGTATAGGGAATCATGACTGCACATAACTTTTATTTTTATCATCATCTCTGAACTGTCGTATTCTTGCCAGAGATAACCGGTTCGTTTCCCATTGCTTTCTCCATTGCTTGGAATTAAGAGTTGTTCTTAGACTGGTTGTCATCCAAGGCTATTTAACCCATAGTTGTGGTGGGGAAGTGAAGACAAATTCATGCCCCCCCCCGACATTTGGGGTGAAAGTGAATGCAACAGGCTAGAACTTGACAATCATTTTATTTTTTGCACTAATAGTCACTGCAATAGCCATATACCCAAACAATGATTAAAAAACTTAAATGCCTGCTTATTATGACTATTACAGATACACAGTACACATGCCCATTCCATAAGGGTCTCTGTTCCAGTTAAATAACACCAGGGGAAAGTGGTGGTCAGTTTACAGAAAATGACAAATGATTCCCATGATATTCTAAAATGCTTTGATACATTCCAGACATCCTATTACATATGGTTTGCTAATCAAAGCTTTATAATAATGATTATATTAATCTTTTTCCCCCCAGTATAAAGAGAAAAAGAAAAAAAGAGAAAAATAAAAAAATAAAAAAAAAATAAAGATAAAAGTACAAAAAAAAAAAAAAAAAAAACGAAGAAAAGAATCCATCCAATTTTAATCAAAAACTAAAACAAGGAAACTTAGAAATAATTTGTAGTTAAT
The DNA here is from genome assembly GCA_963932145.1 of Acanthosepion lycidas. NCBI lineage: Eukaryota > Metazoa > Mollusca > Cephalopoda > Sepiida > Sepiidae > Acanthosepion > Acanthosepion lycidas. Next base: position 945,978 of record OZ010615.1, read on the forward strand.
CAATGTTTGATGATCCAAATTCAAAATGGAGTCAATTTTTCATATTTTCAATTTGTGATGGACATTTCATTTCTTCTGATGACCAGTAGTTGATGACCAACATCTTTTCTGAAATTACTTTCAGTCTGGAGAAGGTTGTGAAATTTTATATATCTCAGATTAGTCATACTGGTGGGGATTTTTCAATTCCTAAAACAAGTTTAATAAACTGTAGCAAAATAAAAATAAATATTGCTATAATTAGAGATTCTTGATAATATGCAAAGTATCTGCAATGTTATCAGTCTTGACCTGGCATCTTAACTTCAGTCACTTTCCCACTGCTGTAACATAACTTCCCTGTGCCTTTTCTATAAATATTTTCATGGTAATTCTTCTGACAAGTTTTCCTCTTTGGTAAAAGAGTTTATTTTTATTCCCTGCCTCAGACAAATTGTATATATGGAATTAGTTAGGATTTCATAGAAGACTTTGAGGTATTATGGTGGCTGTAATAATAATGGTAAGTAAGAATGTGTTGTTTTGGTGTAAGGAATACTGTGGTATGTTTGGGTCAGTAATCTTGGCTAGCTAAGTCCAAGATAAGAGATTGAAAACCAGCCTTCTCCTATCCCCAACTTTTGGCCTTGTGCTACATTTTTGTATATTTTTCAAATATTGCTTTCCTCTTTGGTACCTAGACTTTATAAATTTAAGAACCTGAATGAGGTTGTTGTAGGAGGAGGAGGTAAGAAGTGCAGATTATGAGGATATGTAGGAAAGATAAATGGTGAATCCTAGACTTGTCTCGTGAAGTCTAGGATTAAACATTTATCACAAGAGGACATTTTCTGAATCACTACAATCTCTTAAGATTGCAATGATTGGGAAAACATCCGCTTAAGAGTGTTCTTAACTCTCACGGTGAATTTATTTCGCCCGGTTTTGACAAATTCGGATCATTTTTGGCCTTTGGCTGAGATTCGATCCCAGCTTCGACTAGCTTGGACTGCCTCCGGCCTGGACCAGCTAGGACAAGCCATGACCAGCTTTGACTAGGCTCTGACCAGCTTGAACATGCTATGACCAGTTTTGGACCAGTGGCCCTTAGAGTGGAAACGCTCAGGTCTCCCACGTTAAACCGACCTCGTGTCACATCTTGACCCTGTGGAAGTCAAGTAAATACCACTTAGGAGCGTTCTACAAAGCAAACTTTCTTACCAATTAATAAATATATTAACTGAACAAGTCACTATTTGATCAGAAAATTTGCCAAAAGTACAAAATCCAAATTTGGAAAAAAATATTCCTGGTTATTTGGTCAGAATTTGGCAATAACTTTTCAGCAACCTCATCTCCCCCCATATAAATGTGTTGTCAGTGATCAGGAATGAACACAAGCATTACTGATAGAATAGGGCTATTATATGTATAATGGAAATGAATTGCTAATGATTTTACTATAGGAATGCATTGAAAATGAGGAAGAAGGTGATTATCAGTGGTCAGGAATGAATGCAAGCATTATTGATAGAAGAGGTCTATTGTATGTATACCAAGTTTTAAGATAGACACCTGAAAAAGGAGGGTAAAAGTGTTGATATGTGAGCATAGCAACCAAGATGAGTATGCTGGCCTCAAAAGCAAGGCATTACCAGCAACTCCACAACAGGCACACATTTCTCATTAAAGTCAGCAGTTAGGATTCAAGCATAGGTAAAAATCCAGAAATATTTTATGTAGACAGTGCTTCACCTTGCATGTTGTATATTGCACCATTCTTTATTTCCTGGTTTCTTCCCTATCTGACTTTGTGCCATTTAAATCTCAACCAATAAATCAACAGGATGGAGTTTGATATCAAAATTATTGAACCATTCAGGTTAACAGGTTAAAAATTCTTCTGACAAGTCTTTACAAATGGTGCCGTTAAGTCTGAAGACAAGCTAAGCCAAAGTCAATAATGGGGGGGGGGGGGGTTGAAGAAAAGAAAAAAAAAATTGCTTAGAATGCCAGTTTGTAATTTCGCCTGAGAACCCATTTCTATTGTTGGAATCGAATAAGGAAGACATTTAGCATCAAGTGTTGGCTTCTTGAACAAACAGGTCACTTTGGAACAATGGCTTCACCTTTCGGAAAACAGTTGCTCACTTAAGATGTAACCACAGGTCAAATCTATCACCACAATTTGTAGTGTGAGAGAACAAAAGAGAGAGAGAGAGAGAGAGAAAGGAGGAGAAAAAGAGAGAGAGAGGAGGAGAAAAAGAGAGAGAACAAAAGAGAGAGAACAAAAGAGAGAGAACAAAAGAGAGAGAGAGAGAGAGAGAGAGAGGAAGAGAAAAAGCCAGAGAACAAAAGAGAGAGAGAGAGAGAGGAAGAGAAAAAGCCAGAGAACAAAAGAGAGAGAGAGAGAGAGAGAGAGGAAGAGAAAAAGCCAGAGAACAAAAGAGAGAGAGAGAGAGAGAGAGAGAGAGGAAGAGAAAAAGCCAGAGAACAAAAGAGAGAGAGAGAGAGAGAGAGAGGAAGAGAAAAAGCCAGAGAACAAAAGAGAGAGAGAGAGAGAGAGAGAGAGGAAGAGAAAAAGCCAGAGAACAAAAGAGAGAGAGAGAGAGAGAGAGGAAGAGAAAAAGCCAGAGAACAAAAGAGAGAGAGAGAGAGAGAGAGGAAGAGAAAAAGCCAGAGAACAAAAGAGAGAGAGAGAGAGAGAGAGGAAGAGAAAAAGCCAGAGAACAAAAGAGAGAGAGAGAGAGAGAGAGAGAGAGAGGAAGAGAAAAAGCCAGAGAACAAAAGAGAGAGAGAGAGAGAGAGAGAGAGAGAGGAAGAGAAAAAGCCAGAGAACAAAAGAGAAAGAGAGAGAGAGAGAGAGAGGAAGAGAAAAAGCCAGAGAACAAAAGAGAGAGAGAGAGGAGGAGAAAAAGCCAGAGAACAAAAGAGAGAGAGAGAGGAGGAGAAAAAGCCAGAGAACAAAAGAGAGAGAGAGGAGAAAAAGCCAGAGAACAAAAGAGAGAGAGAGAGGAGGAGAAAAAGCCAGAGAACAAAAGAGAGAGAGAGAGGGGAGGAGAAAAAGCCAGAGAACAAAAGAGAGAGAGAGAGAGGAGGAGAAAAAGCCAGAGAACAAAAGAGAGAGAGAGAGGAGGAGAAAAAGCCAGAGAACAAAAGAGAGAGAGAGAGGAGGAGAAAAAGCCAGAGAACAAAAGAGAGAGAGAGAGGAGGAGAAAAAGCCAGAGAACAAAAGAGAGAGAGAGAGAGAGAGAGAAAAAGCCAGAGAACAAAAGAGAGAGAGAGAGAGAGAGAGAAAAAGCCAGAGAACAAAAGAGAGAGAGAGAGAGAGAGAGAAAAAGCCAGAGAACAAAAGAGAGAGAGAGAGAGAGGAAGAGAAAAAGCCAGAGAACAAAAGAGAGAGAGAGAGAGAGAGAGAGGAAGAGAAAAAGCCAGAGAACAAAAGAGAGAGAGAGAGAGGAAGAGAAAAAGCCAGAGAACAAAAGAGAGAGAGAGAGAAAGAGAAAAAGCCAGAGAACAAAAGAGAGAGAGAGAGAAAGAGAAAAAGCCAGAGAACAAAAGAGAGAGAGGAGGAGAAAAAGCCAGAGAACAAAAGAGAGAGAGAGAGAGGAGGAGAAAAAGCCAGAGAACAAAAGAGAGAGAGAGAGAGAGGAAGAGAAAAAGCCAGAGAACAAAAGAGAGAGAGAGAGAGAGGAAGAGAAAAAGCCAGAGAACAAAAGAGAGAGAGAGAGAGAGGAAGAGAAAAAGCCAGAGAACAAAAGAGAGAGAGAGAGAGAGGAAGAGAAAAAGCCAGAGAACAAAAGAGAGAGAGAGAGAGAGAGAGGAAGAGAAAAAGCCAGAGAACAAAAGAGAGAGAGAGAGAGAGAGAGGAAGAGAAAAAGCCAGAGAACAAAAGAGAGAGAGAGAGAGAGGAAGAGAAAAAGCCAGAGAACAAAAGAGAGAGAGAGAGAGAGGAAGAGAAAAAGCCAGAGAACAAAAGAGAGAGAGAGAGGAGGAGAAAAAGCCAGAGAACAAAAGAGAGAGAGAGAGAGGAGGAGAAAAAGCCAGAGAACAAAAGAGAGAGAGAGAGAGGAGGAGAAAAAGCCAGAGAACAAAAGAGAGAGAGAGAGAGGAGGAGAAAAAGCCAGAGAACAAAAGAGAGAGAGAGAGAGGAGGAGAAAAAGCCAGAGAACAAAAGAGAGAGAGAGAGGAGGAGAAAAAGCCAGAGAACAAAAGAGAGAGAGAGAGGAGGAGAAAAAGCCAGAGAACAAAAGAGAGAGAGAGAGAGGAGGAGAAAAAGCCAGAGAACAAAAGAGAGAGAGAGAGAGGAGGAGAAAAAGCCAGAGAACAAAAGAGAGAGAGAGAGAGGAGGAGAAAAAGCCAGAGAACAAAAGAGAGAGAGAGAGAGGAGGAGAAAAAGCCAGAGAACAAAAGAGAGAGAGAGAGAGGAGGAGAAAAAGCCAGAGAACAAAAGAGAGAGAGAGAGAGGAGGAGAAAAAGCCAGAGAACAAAAGAGAGAGAGAGAGAGGAGGAGAAAAAGCCAGAGAACAAAAGAGAGAGAGAGAGAGGAGGAGAAAAAGCCAGAGAACAAAAGAGAGAGAGAGGAGGAGAAAAAGCCAGAGAACAAAAGAGAGAGAGAGAGAGGAGGAGAAAAAGCCAGAGAACAAAAGAGAGAGAGGAGGAGAAAAAGCCAGAGAACAAAAGAGAGAGAGAGAGAGGAGGAGAAAAAGCCAGAGAACAAAAGAGAGAGAGAGAGAGGAGGAGAAAAAGCCAGAGAACAAAAGAGAGAGAGAGAGAGGAGGAGAAAAAGCCAGAGAACAAAAGAGAGAGAGAGAGGAGGAGAAAAAGCCAGAGAACAAAAGAGAGAGAGGAGGAGAAAAAGCCAGAGAACAAAAGAGAGAGAGGAGGAGAAAAAGCCAGAGAACAAAAGAGAGAGAGGAGGAGAAAAAGCCAGAGAACAAAAGAGAGAGAGGAGGAGAAAAAGCCAGAGAACAAAAGAGAGAGAGGAGGAGAAAAAGCCAGAGAACAAAAGAGAGAGAGGAGGAGAAAAAGCCAGAGAACAAAAGAGAGAGAGGAGGAGAAAAAGCCAGAGAACAAAAGAGAGAGAGGAGGAGAAAAAGCCAGAGAACAAAAGAGAGAGAGGTGGGGGGGGGAGAAAAAGCCAGAGAACAAAAGAGAGAGAGGTGGGGGGGGGGAGAAAAAGCCAGAGAACAAAAGAGAGAGAGGTGGGGGGGGAGAAAAAGCCAGAGAACAAAAGAGAGAGAGGTGGGGGGGGAGAAAAAGCCAGAGAACAAAAGAGAGAGAGGTGGGGGGGGAGAAAAAGCCAGAGAACAAGAGAGAGGGGTGGGGGGGAGAAAAAGCCAGAGAACAAGAGAGAGGAGTGGGGGAGAGAAAAAGCCAGAGAACAAGAGAGAGTGGGGGAGAGAAAAAGCCAGAGAACAAGAGAGAGTGGGGGAGAGAAAAAGCCAGAGAACAAGAGAGAGTGGGGGAGAGAAAAAGCCAGAGAACAAGAGAGAGTGGGGGAGAAAAAAAGCCAGAGAACAAGAGAGAGTGGGGGAGAAAAAAAGCCAGAGAACAAGAGAGAGTGGGGGAGAAAAAAAGCCAGAGAACAAGAGAGAGTGGGGGAGAAAAAAAGCCAGAGAACAAGAGAGAAGCAACAGAGCAATACAATGTTAATTTGAGAAAGTGGGGTTATGCTAAATCTGGTGTCAAGAAAATTTGTTACAAAAATACTGTGGAGAGGAGGAAATATCCACAATGAACCATGAGGTTATATTTTAAAGTTTGCGTTAAATTTTGAGGATGCATAGTAGAGTCATGGATAACGACTCGGACTGAGGAATTAGAGAGCAGAGTTCAAACTCCAGTCAAATCCATTAAATTAATTTGCGTGCTAATACCCTTAGTAAAGGTATGAATCCTCTTCTCCAGCAGGACAGACTGGGTTCTATAACCTTGGATGGCAACTGGTCTACTGCAGATAGAAATGTCAACCTACTGAGGGGGAAAAATGTGCCTTGTCAGTCATGTGTCAAAAGATACACGATCACCTAAGTGCGTATCACGGATGGTATGTAACTGAACTTACTGTTAAATTGGTGTCTTCATATGCAGCACACAAAATGTAATGAAGGTTAACAAGCCATTCCCACAATCATTAAAATGTTGCATGTAGAAATATGGCTTTTACTTTTACCACCAGTCACAAAGCAAAAACCATGAAATTGTCAACAAACAATTAAAGCCTTTTATTATTTATCAGGGCCATAATCATTTTTTGCACCATTATTAGTAATTACAAGATTCTAAAAATTTAGTGAAGAGGACAAAGGATAGAAACATTTATTACGGTGATGAAAAGGGTTTTAGATCCACTGTTGATTATAAAGAGATTCCTCATCTGCCCCCACCCAGTAGCATTTAGAAGGTAATGTGGTGGGGAATAACTGACATTTTGTTTCCACACATAAGGATGGGTTCT